>JABSTQ010006447.1:0-33148 GCA_013358835.2 Ixodes persulcatus | reverse complement strand
ATTACCCGACTTGAACCGTCTGTTCACCACGCAGACTGATTATTTTTCACAGGGATATCATTCCGCAATGCGCCAAGATAACGGAGCCTCTAAACCAATTGCTTCACAAAAGGATCAAGTGTTGTTTGAGACAACCGCAGGAAGCCGCATTAGCTTGTATTTGTAAGGGTGTGACAAGAAACGCGTGTCTATAGATTTACCCGACTTGAACCGTCTGTTCACCACGCAGACTGATTATTTTTCACAGGGATATCATTCCGCAATGCGCCAAGATAACGGAGCCTCTAAACCAATTGCTTCACAAAAGGGTCAAGTGTTGTTTGAGACAACCGCAGGAAGCCGCATTAGCTTGTATTTGTAAGGGTGTGACAAGAAACGCGTGTCTATAGATTTACCCGACTTGAACCGTCTGTTCACCACGCAGACTGACGGAAGCGATTACGAACTGGGAACGGTTCTTTTGCAGGAATATGACAGCGTTCCTCGTCCTGTGGTCTTCGTCAGTTACACGCTCACCGGAGCAAAGCAAAACTGTTCAACGACAAAAAAGAAAAACAAAGTCTGGCGATTATTCGTTTTGAATTCAAAATGACCACATGGCTCTCTCGTGTCTCAAAGGGCTTTAAAACCGTGCCGGACATCCCGGTTGATGGGCATTACATGTACACTATCATGATGTTAAAATCCTGAGACTGGGAAGGAAATTTGAAAGAAAAAAGTGTAAGAAGTCGCAGAAATAAGGGTACAGACAAACGTCGCAAACTCAGCTAACAAATTTTATTACATCCACAGCTTCTATAACCACCTCCCAAGATCACCGCCAATGCATACCGATACCATTCTCTCTTTCCAGTACAACCTCAAAGACCTTTTATACTCCGAAAGTTCACCGCGCTGTAAGGACATTGTACTTTGTAAGGACATAGAGGATGTCAAAAAGGGCACGTGAAAAAGAAGTGTCTTGCGAAAAAGGCGTAGTATACGAGATAGCGTCGGCCTGTGGTTTCATGTATGTAGGTCAGACTTCAAGATGTATCAATAATAGACTACCTGAGCACGAACTGAACGTGAAAAACCAAGTGTCAAATTCAGAATGGGCTACACATATTCAGGAATGCAACAATTGTGCGGTTGACTGGTCAGGAACAGACTTGCTATGCAGAGAGTCTAAGGACATGAAACGTGTAGTGAAAGAAACGATTAGAATAAATACGTCGGGAAGTTGCCTCAGTCAACCTTCAATTCCTCTAGGAAACGAGTCCAAAATGTTTCTCAAGATGTGAATGTGTCCTTATTTTTTCACGCTGTACTTGTTTCGTCTTTTTTTTTGTGTGTGTGTTTTGTACGGAATGTTCTTTCTATATTTTTCAAGAGGGCATTGCACAAAACGTGCGGTTCTGTATTGGGTTTTGGACGTTTTCCGTTGTTCTTCTGTGTTTTGATCAGAACGTCCTTACAGAGTACAATGGTGAACTCTTGGGTTATAAAAGTTTTTCTTTGAGGTTGTACTGGAAAGGGAGAAGGGTATCGGTGTGCGTTGGCGGTGAAGAAGAAGAAGAGAATAGATGGTGCTATGGAGAATTCGGCAGTCTTAAAATGGCGCCGGCTACTCCAACATTGGCGGTGACTTTGGGAGGTGGTTATAAAAGCTGTGGACGTAATAAAATTCGTTAGCTGAGTTTGAGACGTTTGTCTGTCCCCTTATTTCTGTGACTTCTTACACTTTTTCCTTCTCAATCTCAGGATTTTAACATCATGATCAACATACACCCGCTCGCCTGCACCTTGGCATTAGGTTCGTTAATGTACACTTTATTGAGTACAAGCGTTGTGTGAATAACAACATGACAGGTGCGTTGTTCCGTGCTTCTCTTCTCGGGCAGAAAATGCAGGTAGATGCAGACTTTGCGGTACTGACCAATGCGACGCCCATCAAACCGAGTAGGGAGCAGCTTCGGGTCCGATGTACTTTGTCACCAGTCCGATGTACTTTGTCAGAAGGTGCCACAACGGCTGAAACAGTAAAGCACAGCCGACAACGCGACTCCCAGAGACTTTAACTCATACTTGCTGAGTAACGATGGATTCCTGCTATGGTACATCCCCAGGTGGACGATGAGTCCTGCGTCTCACCATTCCGAACTCTTAATACCTCGCAATGTGCGTAAGTTCTTCTTAAGATATATGCATGATTCCGCCCTGGCTGGCCATGGCAGTGGGAGCGAAGCTTATAGAAAGGTATCTCAAACTGCAACGAGGGCAGGCACGAGGCCGGATGTAACTAGGTAGGCACGTAACTGTACGGTATGCAAGAAGGCGAAACCACCAGGTGGCTAACCACCAGGTTTAATGCAGGCGGTAAAAAGCAAGTACTCCTGGGAGTGTGTTGCTTTTGACGTTGTCGGTCGTTTTCGCGTAGTCCACACGGCAATAGACATTTGCTAGTATTGACCGTCCACCTCACGAAGCGGGTTGAAATGTTTCCTTTGCGCAAGCTTGGATCTAAGAAAATCAGGGACTGCCTATTGAGACATTCGCGCGTTCTGGCTTTTCCGCAAAGCTTATTACGAACAACGCTTCCTATTTTGTAAGCAAGTTGTTCGTGGATGCGTGTCAGGCACTAGGGATACGACATAAACGTATTTCGCCGTACCATCCACAGGCGAACCAGAGTCAACCGTAACCTCGAGATGATGCCGGTAGAGCACACAGAGCGACACATAGACTGGTACGCCAGACTGATAGAAATGGCATACCCTACCCGCCTGAAAATACCAGTCTACGGGGTTTACTGCAGCTCAACTTAACCTTGAGAAGTGTCGTCGTCGAGGTAAGGTTGATTCAACTGCGTATGTTTACAGGAGCGTAGCCATTCAGGGGTGACTCGCGCCATGTCTGGTCGCGATCTGGTGGAGAGAGGGTCCGCGCGCGGAAGTGGCGGGCAAAGTCTAGGGTCACCCGGCGGCGGGGGCGATGATGATGACGGCGGTTGCGATGATGATGATCTCCTGACACCTCTTCCACATCGGAAGAATACTCACACTTCCACAAAGCGGTCAAGTGGACGTCTCACACGTCCACTCCTTATGACGGTAGTTGCCACGGCCGGTTGCGGGTGTCCTATAGAGAGATGCCAATATGGCGGCAGGCACTCACTTAATCGAATGACGTTTTAGCGAACTCTCACGCTGCACCGAATGGCACTTTAGCGAATAGTCGGCCGCCGTGAAGCAGCGTTTACGAGTGGGCCAAGTGGGTTCACATTTTTGTAATGAGCCGCTGCAGAGTGTCGCCGCGAAGCGGCGTAAGCGCAGCGCGGGGGGGGGGGGGGGGAGGTTGGGGGGTTAACACGCGCCCCCGTTATTCGCTAAAACGTCATTCGCTCATGTGATATGGACCCCCTATATGGCGTCTTGAAAGACGAGCTAATTTGGGACCGACTCGTGGTAGGCCTCCTCGATAGGGCTCTCAGCGAGAAGCTGCAACTCGACTCCGTGCTTACCCTTGAGACCGCGGTGGCTGCCGTGTGAAACTCCGAAGCTGTCAAGCAACAACACAAATAAATGCGAGGTACGCAAGAACAACACATATAAATGCGAGGTACACAAGAACAACACTCACTTGTACGAGAGGCTTTGTCCGGTAACGGCTTGCGTGAGAGCACGTCGGCGGTGTACATCGCTTTTCCAGGAACGTGTCCTATGGTGTAGTCGTACTGCAACAGTGGCATTCGGAATCGCGCTGCGGTCGTGGGCTCAGCTCATCGAGTCGTTTTGTTCTCCTGAGAGGAACAAGCGGTTTGTGATCTGTCTCAATGTGAAACTGCACTCCTAATATGCACATGCGGAAGTGATCACAGGCCCATGTGATAGCGAGGGCTTCTTTCTCGATTTGAGCGTAGCGTTGCTCCGTCTCAGTGAAAAGAGCGCGACGCATAGGCACTGGGCAGCCGCTTGCCGTTGGTCTCTTGTAGCAAAACAGCACCAATTACGTCAGATAATGAGTTCGCTGAGACTATGAGGGCTTCTTCGAATTATAATGCGTCAGAACTAGAGCTTTGGCCAGCGCTTCTTTCACTGATTCAAAGCTTCGCTGCTGGTCGGGCCCCCAGAGCCATGCAGCGTCGGCGCAAGGTTGTTTGCCATCCCCAAGAACGATCTCAGTTATTTCACGTCTGATGGTGGTGTGATCTGTGTGATCGGATCGACGTTTTCAGGATCAGGCTTCACACCTTCGGCGGAAATGATGTGGCCTAGGAACTCGACCGTCTGCTGTAAGAAGGCGCACTTGTTGATGTTGAGTGTCATGCCGGCTTTTCTGAGTAGTTCAAAGACTATAACCAGGTTCGCGTCGTGCTCGGCCCGGGTTTCCCCCAGACGATTATATTGTCTTGCAGGCAAGCTTGGCCTTCAACTCCCTCAAGGACTCACAGTATTTCGCTCTGAAAAAAACCCTGGTGCGGTTGAGATTTCGAAGGGAAGGCAAAGAAACTTGAAGCGCCCGAAAGGTGTCAGAAATGTCGTGAAGGAGCTTGCGTTTTCTTTGGGAAATGGCCATCTTAGCGCATATTCTTGAAGCATGTAGGGCACCACTTCACATTTTGCAAAGGATCTCCGGAAGTGCTTCACGGAGAACTTGCAAGTGGATCGGGAGAGTCTCCACATCAAGAGACTGCACAAGGCCGACGAGTTCAACAAGGGGAGGCGAAATTTGTAGTTCAGGGCAAGATGTAGGGTGCTGAGGCGAACTCATCCGCTGAGTGATGCTACTAAAGACTTCACGTCCTGTCTATCAACGGTATGGGAGGACCCTACCAGCTTAGCAAAAAGCTTTCCAATTTGTCTTACGAGCTCGTGCCTCGCCAATCTGGTGAAGTTTGCGGGTCCATTCATGACCTTGACCTAAAAGCTTTCTATCCCGGGAGATGGACGTTTCGCAAGTTCCAGTTGGCAACAATCCGCACTACGTTTCGGAAGATTCTTGGACCTTAGATTTTGTTTTTCATAGGGAGCGTGCGAAACATAAAGTTTCGCACGGTCTCAAGAAGATGGGTAACCGCATTAACATTAGCGAGTTTTAGAATAGGGGTTCCCAGAGCTTTGGGTGACCCAAACAGCTTGGGGTGTCCAAGTGCGCTTGCCCAGAACTTCTGCGCATGGGCACTGGGACGCCCCAAGCTGTTTGGGGCACCCAAAGCTCTGGGGCCCCCTATTCTAAAACTCGCTGTTAATGTTGCTTTTTCAGCACCAAATAAGCTTCTCAGCCTGTGCAGGAAGGTCAATGAGTCGGCACACCGGGAAATTGGTTGTTCAAAAAAGCACCGAAAGAGCTTTGTAAATTGCACTTAAGGAGTCGTGTATTCTATCCCACTCTCATGTGGTAAGGAGTATGTAGGCCAGACTGGCAGGTGTTTAAATGATCGTTTAATGGAGCATTTTTATAACACCCACCGAGTCGTCGCTGGACATTTGAAAATCCACTGTCGGGATCGGGGTTGTGTGGCACATTTTGAAAATTGTTTTGTAATAGGTTAGAGTCGAGACCCGTGACAAGAAAAATAATGGAAGCGCAAAAAATAGAGCATCTGAAGGACAAGTGTGTAAGTAGTCCTTCTATAGCGCTGTCAACCAAAGGGCTCCAATTTCTATGTAAATAATAGCAGTGAGGGATGACTTGTAAGGGTTTCCTTTTTTGTTTCTTTATTCTTTTCGTTTCTTTTTTCTTCGTTTTTTCTCCTTTTCTTTTGTCTTGTCCTTCGCCCTTTTTCCCTTGTATTTTGTGCCATTTCTTTTGCTTATCACGTTCTGGAAAGTCAACCTAGACGTTGAAGAGAAGAACGAAGTAGTCGAATACACAAGCGCGTGTGCTTGTCTCTCTGAGTATCTGGTGTGTGATTGTTTCTCTGCGCTGTCACCGGGGGGGGGGGGGGGGGGGGTAGGAAGATTCCACACCGTCTCTGCCACGGAACATCTGCCGATGTTGGTGAAGGCGGTGGAAAAGGAATCACGAGTCCTAAGTGCATTATAATCACGCCCAATTAATTTTATTTGTTTGGAAGGGGGAGGCCGGAGGAGAAAACGTAACCGTGCTCTCGTATTGTTGTTGGGCAGGCGTCCTCCTTGGGCGCGGCCACTTATTTCTGTCGTGCTATGGCCTTATTTTGTATTCAATCTGTAGTGCCCCGCGCCAGAGACTTAGCAGTGGCGACGCAGCCCCATCATCAGGCCCACCGCGGCCGCATCGGTTCCGTCCGCAAGCTCTGATGTCGGTTCAAAGACCGAGTCGGACGTGAGCTCGCCGTGGACACGACACGCTTTGCGTCATGACGGCGCACCGGCTCGTCTTCGCCTGTTTGCAAGCAATGCTCTTCAGGGCACTGAAAAGCAACGCGCTTGGCGCGGTTTTGGTGCCAGACAAGTTTCCCGAGACGGAGGAGAGTATTGTGGATTGCGCTTGTTCATCAACACAGGACAGCAGCTTCAGCGAGATGGCGACCCTAGACGACTTAGCGTTCAACTACGTCACAACGCGCCATTCTACGTCAACAGCTACCACGCTCCTGGACACAATAGACATTTTCAGTTGCCTGTCGTTCTTAGTCACGTGGGTTCCGTCTCTGGTATGAGGACGAAAAAATAATAAAATATTTTAACCTGAAAGTTGCGAAGAAAAATATAGGTGAGACAAAACAAGAACGTGTGAAAATAACGCATTTTTCGTAAACACCCTCAAGCGGTGTGAAAAGAGAAAACCGATATTTTACCGCATACCAGAAGTGACGACATTCAAGGTGGCTGCGTCCTCGGGGAAAAGGTGTATAAGAAGCTACGACGTGCTCGGCGGTGCTAGTGGTGGACACCACACACTCTACAACATGACGGCTAACCCACTCGTCTTCGCCTGTTTACAGGTAAGCTACAAACGCTGTTGTGCACGCGATGATCGTGTCTATCATGTTGTTTTGCCGTGTCTACACGCAATACCTTCTATGCCGATAGAGTGCTTTGAATTTTTGAAACCGCTTCTTCTTAGGAGCGGTGACGTAGAGCAACATCCTGGACCAAACACCCCATTGGAACAGCAGGTGGCAAAGATTCTTGACGGCCAAAAAGAACACATGAGAATATTGAACGACATTAAGCGGGAGTAGTGCTGCATTCATAAGTTCGTAAATGAAAACGCTGATAATTTCAACTATCTGGACACTCGATTAGTAAAACTTGAATCATCAATCAAGAAATGCTCTGGAAGTGCAACCGTGGGTCCGGGACCTCACTCAGACTGATAATGAGCTGACGCGTAAAGTAGATGATTAGAAAAATCGTTAGCGACGAAATAATCTAATTATCTTTGAGTTAATCGAAGCTGAAAACGAAACAGCCCTAAATCTTTTGAAATATGTTCAGTTCAAGGTTTTTCGCAGAGTGAATATTGATTCCAAATGTGTTGAACGTATACACCGTCTTGGCAAAGAGCGACGTAGTTCTCGGCCTATTATGGTACACTTTTACGACTACAAAAAATGGGCATATTCCACAACTGTAATACCCCGAAAGGCACAAATATTTCTGTTAGTGTATACTTTTCAAAACAAATTAAAAAAATAAGAAAGAAACTCTGGGATGCTACCCAAGCTGACCGAATTCGACATGCCAGGGTTCGACTGGTCTACGATAAAGTAGCTGTTGATGGCCGTCTGTTCTTCTGGGACCCACAAACTAGTCGCCTTTGTCAGGAAGGCCGGGACCTTGAAAGAGAACTGAAGCAGACACCGCCCCTTGACAGCCGGCGGTTTCCAGAATGAACCTATTGTCGTTAATTTTAACGCACGTAGTGTATTAAATAAGACAGCGGAACTAAAAGGTTTTTTTTTTTGGAACACGATCCTGACGTGATTATAATAGAAGAAACCTGGTTGAGCGGACTAGTGCAGGGCTCTGATTATATACCGCCAAGTTAGGTTTGGTTTCGTAAAGACTGCGAATCTCTGGTGGCAGAGTGGCCATCATTGTATGGAAAGAGATTGAAAGTGTTGTAGCAGTAGCACCCCAACTTAAAATATTGAATCTTTGTTTGTTAAAATTGTGATTCATGAAGCTCCCGTAATGATCAGTGCGGTGCATCACTCCCCTATTCCAGATTATATATATTTTACATGTTTAATTTACTACTTATGCGAGAACTTTCGAAATACTAACAGCGGGCTAATCTTCGCGGGGGATTTTAATTTGCCGACTATTGAGTGGATAAATCTTTGGGTGGTCGTAGTCGAGTTTCTACATCACGAACACTGCTGGATGTAGCGTTTTCTTATAACCTGACGCAAATTTTTCAAGAGGGTACTGGAACAGAAAATTCTCTTAGCTCTATTCTTGACCTAGTATTCCTAAGAAAAACACTGGCGCAAACAGGCTACCCGTTCGAAGTTCTGAATAGAATCTCGTATTATGACATGGTTATGGTCACATGTTCATTGAGAAGGCGCGATACAACAAAAGTTCCAAAGGTTTAATTTCTAGACTTTTCTAAAGCGGATGACAATAGTATTCTAGATCTTTTAGATACCTATTGTGATAGCTCCAGAGAATTTTCCCTATTAGGCACATCGTCCATAGGCGTTACTTGGTAAACGTTTGAAGCCTTGAATCACAGTGCTATAAAATTGTTGTTCCTACGTGAATCGACACACCTTCACGAAGTAATCCTTGGATAACAAGAAATATTGTTCGCCTGAAGCATAGGTTAAGAAGAAAGCGGCGGCAGCTAAGAAAGAACGAGACGTCTGAGAGACGAGAGGAAGTGCGGAATCTTTCTAGTAGTCTAAGACTAGAAGGTCGAAGTGCCAAGTGCTCATATATGAACAACTCTTTTTTAAAATTTATGAAATCTTCTCCAGACAAGTTTTGGCGGCATTTATCTTCATCAAAGGAAACTCTAACTAGCATTGTAGAAAACAATATTGTTATAACCAACAAAGGTCAGATTGCTTTTTCATTTAATTGCTATTTTCAATCTGTCTTTACGCGAGATGATGGTTACCTTCCTGTTTCCTCGTTTCTGATGTAACCCTGACGTAGAAAACATAGAAATAGATAAGCAAGACCTGTTTAACTTGCTACTACATATTGACGATAAAGAGCCCGCAGGACCAGACGAAATACCCAATATGTTCTTAAAGGATATGCAGAATGGTGTTCCTACTACCTCGAGATAGTATTCAGTGTATCACTCAGCAAATGTCAGATCCCTAGTGATTGGAAAGGCGGAAATGTGATGCCGATATTTAAACAGGCAGATAAAACAAACTTAAGTAATTACAGGCCAATGTCACTTGCCCACACATGCCGTAAAACTTTGGAAAATATAAAAGTTTAATATTTGTTAAACTATTTAGACAGTATTAACATTCTGGGTAAAAATTCATAAGGCTTCAAACGGGGATTTTCTACAACTACGCAGCTAACAGAAGTCTTCCATGGTCTTCGCATTAACACTGATAAGGAAGGACAGACGGATGTCCTGTTTTTAGATTCCACAAAGGCTTTTGATTGAGCGTCATATCCGAAATTATTATACAAGCTTAGTCACATTTTAGAGAACAATCAGATTATAGATTGGTTAGAAGCATATTTATCAGGTCGAGAACCGTTTGTTTCTTTAGAGTTAAAGTAAGTAACAACTGGCCCATTGCCAGTAATATCTGGTGTTCCGCAGGGCTCAGTGCTTGGACCCCTTTTCTCATTTTGTGTATCAGTGACATCAGTGGCGGTTTCGATTCTGCGATAACTTTCAAACACATCGCAGATGACACGGTAGTTTATTTTAATATTTCTTCAATAGATGACCAAGAAAGACTGCACAGACATTTACGTAAGATAGCGACGTGGTGTGATCAATTGCCGATAGATTTGAATATAAATAACGCAGTTTATATGAACGTAATACGCATGAAACAAGCGCTAGAGTATAGATATAGTGTTGAAGGTGTTCCACCTAGTAAAGTAACCAAATATAAGTACTTAGGAGTCCGCCTCACATCAGACTTAAGCTGGAACTTCCATGTTGAGCAGGTATCTAAGAAAGCAGTTCAGAGATTCTGGATACTTAGAAGCAAGTTGGAACATGCGAGTTCGGAAGTTAAATTAATACTTTATAAATCTTTCATCTTGCTAACCATTGAATATGTGAGCCCTGTCTGACACCATTCACCGGTTAAAACATCTATAATCTAGAGAGAATTCAAAACAAACCGTTCGATTAAATTATGATGGTTAAATATAAACAGATTTTGTATCCGAACTCAAGGCTGGAGCAAATTTAACCAGCATAAAATCCAGAAGGAAAATGAGTAGAATGAACCTCTTCTTTCAAATAATCCATGGTTACTACAGGAAAAACGCTGCAAGATATATTTCCCTATCTGAAACTATGCAGAAGGAACACATCACAATCACCATGTCAAATACTTTTGGTACACAACAGATAATTTCAAACACTATTTTTTTTTGTCAGATGTATAGATCTTTGGAATAACCTCTCTGATTGTATAGTCAACTGTACTGATGCAATTTCGTTCACAAAATAGTTTGTAAACTTTCAGTGTGTATACATTACTTGCTTGTATGTGTCTAATAGGGACCACTCCTGCCCTGGCCTCACGGCTGGCAGTATGTATAAAGGAATAAAATAAATCTGCAAAGCCTCCATTTTCGGTGACCCAGAAGGAAGGCCACCCCAAGCCGTTCCTATTTGTTTTGTTTTTTCTGGAAAGCGGGAACTTTGTGGGCCGTCTGGTCATCGTACCATGATTGCCCGAGTGTTAAATCGTCTTTGTCCATTTCCACCGTGAGGTGCAATGGGTGCAAGTGCAATGGAGCATTTCCACCGCGAGGTGCAAGTGCAATGGGACACGCGAGCGGCGCTCCGCCGCTAATAAAAGGCCGGCGCGGCGTATGCGACATTTTTCGAGTCGCGGCGCTTTGCGAAAATAGCCAATAAACGACTACGTGTTGTTGGACCAGTGGGTTGTGTCACTCTCCGAGGCAGGTAGCAGCAAGTGAAATCCTCCAAGGTTAACGTTTCAGTTGCGTCGTAGCTAGTAGTACAAATACAATTTTTTTTTTCTCAATACAAGTCGGCCGAACGCGCAGCTTGCTGGGTGGAAAGACTAAATAACTTGAACCAGTAAAACGCCCATGACCATTAAGGACGTAAAAGCGTAAATGTTACCTCCTTTCGCAACGAGTATGACGTAGTGTGCAACCCTCCTTGTCTGTGAAGAGCGCATTCACTTCGTCTCGATGTGCAAGAGCATTACACCAGCCCGCCGCAAATCTCTCCATTAGGGCGGACAGAGCGCGTTCGGTACAAATTCAACGTATCAAAGTTTTTGTCACTCGTCTAAAAAAAGAATACTACGGGAGATAGAGGACGCCGATTGACAATGCGGGCTGTTTTAGAACCGAAGCAGTTCGTATTTCACACGAGAATTTATCAGAGGGCAACGGGCAGCGAGGTAATTTCTTCTCATCCGGCAATTTATATATTCTGGTTAAACTGTAGCAATGTGTCTAGTTGGCCGAGATCTTGTTAGACGTTTTAGACCGCTTGTCCATTAAAGCCGGGAAGGTCTGCCGATTCAGATTCCACGTGAATCCGGCCGGATATCCCTGTGCGAGGTGCATGCTAAGAATAAGCCACGTTGAAACTATCCCGGCTCTGGTTTGATCTCCGGGAACATTCAAGACTGAACCCAATCTTATTTTTATTTTGAAAGGGGGCGCGGTATGTCAGATATTCGCCTTAAACAGCTCGACGTTAAAAATATAAAAAAGGCCAAAAACAAGACAAAGCTAGGAAGAAGGTGTTTGACTTGAGATGTTCCAAGCAGAGGTTCAGATATTAACTCCAAAAAGGCTCCAGGATTAAACCAAGCATTTTTTACTTGTTTGAATTAAAAAAAAGATCAGTAATGAGTTACTTTTAACAGAACGCACAAGTCTACTCGGGGCTTTGGTGGTGTTTTTTTGCGGGCTATAAGTACGCAGAGGCAAATTTTGGTTGAAAATAGTCTTTCCTTAAAGGGATACTGCAACGAAATTTTGGGCCTTATTTTTTTGGTCTAAACGTGTTCAAAGGACCAGTATCACATCGGACACACTAATATCTTATTCAAAAATAGACGAAAGATAATTTTAAAACCATATAAACGATTTGCAAAGGGCACCTGGTGGATTTTGCTAACGCCTCGTTTATAATGCCTGTCTAGAAACCTTGACAAGTAGTGACGATCACGGTCTTGCCAAGAACTATACATGCTTCGAACCTGACGTCATTCCGACAGCTCTCCTGCCAGCAAAAGAGAAGATAAGGGGGGGGGGGGGAGTGGAGGAACTCCCCTCCCACCGGGACTTCCTTTTGTGTGTCCCAGACTTTCCCAGACGGCGCTATTGTCCCCCCACAAGATTAGGGAGTTTTCGTAGCCCGTCTTCCCCTCCCGCTAATCCCTCCGCCACGAAGAAGCCGCTACTGCGCCTGCGCGTTGATGGCATTGGCTGTAGAGTTCTGGGTATCGTAGCGGGTTGCGGAGAGCGTTACGGGACGGCGAAAACGATCTACGAAAACTCTCTATTATAGGAGACTAACCCGTCACTCAAAATTCGTACAAAAAGCAGCATTGCAGTTGGTTGCGGTGGTCCGATCGCTGTCATGCTTCGACCGCTTCGGTGGTTGGAACGGCTAGGGCATCCTGACGACGTCAGCCTTGCCGTGGCTTTGCTCGTCCCGAGACAAACAACGTCACGATTGCGTCGGATGTAACGTGGTCTCCGCTAGCTGCTCTCCGAGTGCTTGCCAGAGTGGGCCGTTTATAACGAAAGTTGCAGCCGTCAGGCTCAAAATACAAACGTGCGATTGTCATTTACGGATATTGTGGATCCTATTCAGCCTATTCCTAAACACGATGGGGATATTTCCAATTTCGCTGAAGTATACCTTTAAATAGTCGGCACCTGGTGCATAGTCCGCACCTGGCGCATACGCTGTAAGTAAAATGCCAACTTTCTCCAGGCAGGCCGTTTATGTTTAGGAGACATTTTACCACTTCCAGCATACGACAGGTGGCCTGAACTTCTGTCCGCTTCACGATAAGATCCGAAACTTCTTTCTTCTCCTTATCTTTCGGAAGTATTAAACGTCAGTTGTCAGTTAGTGCTCTTTCCTGTCTCCATCGTATTTTATTTCCTCGCCGCTTTGGGCTGAAATATCTCAATAAGACGGTTTACACACGCGCCAAATTACAGCCGCCATTGGTGACCTTCTTTTGTCTTACCGAGATGCTGAGCCCCCCCAGTGGGCCTTGGTGAGCCTCCACAAAGGCCTATGCTGGGGAGACGGACGCAGTAGAATCTAAAATGACAATGACGCTGTCTTTCTGTGGTAATGATGAAGTGAAGTAATCAGAATAAGAGGAAACAAAAACTGAAGGTCCGTTATGGCGGCGTTCGTGCATAGCTGTCTGAAAGCGTGTATGATAGCACCAGATTACATGGTCGCTTGTTCTGACT
This sequence comes from Ixodes persulcatus, assembly GCA_013358835.2. Taxonomy (NCBI): domain Eukaryota; kingdom Metazoa; phylum Arthropoda; class Arachnida; order Ixodida; family Ixodidae; genus Ixodes; species Ixodes persulcatus. The sequence continues at coordinate 19,583 of JABSTQ010006447.1, read as the reverse complement.
GCGAGGTGAGGAAGTGAACGCTGCTCGTTTTTCTCGGATGTTTTCTGAGATTTCTATTGCGCGGAGAAAAATACTAACACGGGATTCAAAGGTTATGAATGTCAAAGAATTATTCTAAAGGGACTATGAAATGATTTTTCCATTTTTTTCCTTCGTAGCTTTCCTCCTCAACTCGGAATATTGCCGCCTACGTAGCCAAGTCAGCAAGCTGAGTCGGCAGCGTGCTCGACTCCAACGCAGGTTGCCGGGGTTCGATTCCTGCCATCTCCTGTTGTTTTAATGCGAAAGCATCAACTATCCCATGAAGCGGGGCCAGCGGCGTCTGTAACCCCCCAAAAAACGCGAATGAAGTGCTTATTTTTCTATTGGCTGAGCAAAACGGCTCCTAGATAGCCATTGGTGGCCGCTTTACGAGAGCGCGCACTCGGCAGCCTCCGCAGTAGCGAAACGTGGCCGTCACGCCAGTACGCCGCAGACGACCTAAGGGAGCGGAACAACATCATTCATGCTTTCGCATTCACAGCTCATAAGAAGTGCTTAGATTTCCTCGGAAGATTTTCTTCAACGCCGCTTCATGAAGAGCCGAGAACCACTTTACCATCTTTCCTAAGTTAATAGAAGATTCTAAAATGTTTGAGAAACATGTAGTTTGTTCATGCTGATAATGTTCCAGAACAATTCAGGTCGAACGTTCTAGGCCTCCACGCCGTGCAGTCAGTCTCGCTCCAAATCTGGATCCCGCTACTACGCCGCCATCGACGCCTGCGACGCTGTCCCTTCTCTTTCCTTTTGATTTTGGCACAAGGTCGCCACATTAAACTTTTAGCTTCTGTCTCACCAGTTGTCGCTTTATCAATTCTCATGCGCGACAATATATCGTCTTCTAAAACGCACGGCTTTATATGTCTAAGCCATATATGGCATCTGTATCGCATTCAATATTTTTAAACCGTGCCAAAAACTCTTAAAAAAGGCATTTTTTTAGAAAATTCACTTGGAAAATTTGTACTTTTAGAGAGTCTATTCAAAGTTGTTCTTCACTCAAATAACTTTAACTCACAATAAAAATATTGTTCTTGTTGAATATGTGTATGTTTATGTTTGTATTTGCGGTACAATTTGTGCCATAACGTTGAACGTAACAAGTTATCATTATTCGAACTAGGTAAAATATCTTCAGATGAACCAGGCTCTCAACTTTTTTACAAAAATAATTAGAAAGAAAAACACACTCTTATGATAATTTGACTTTTTTATTGTGATTTCGAAAACCAAGTAAAAGCTTCCTGTGGGACATGTATATTATTCTGGCAATACACCCAAATGAGCGGCGTCTTGTGACTTTCGCTCAAATCTTAAAATCCGACTTCGATCCTTTCGAAACCAAAAACTCGAGAACTAAACATTTTCCGCAAAAGTGGTTTTCGGCTTCGTTGTATTTAACAGTTCTACCAGCATACATTTCTTTTTCGGTAGTTTTTTAAACATGACCCATTTCTCTTGCGCAACTGGAACTGAAATCACTCCGTTTCAGATACATCGTCTCTAAGAACGGTATGTCCAAATCATATTTCATTTTATTTTTATTGAATATTTTACACCTTACTAACACCTCATTATAAAAAAAACATGTTTTTTTTGGCGTTGAAATTTGTCCGTTTAGAATTTCCTCTCATATTAAAAGTAGCGCTTCGCTAAGATAACTTTAGCTGATAGTAAGGATATTCTATTTGTTGAATAGGAATGTGTTTAACCTTTCATTTATATATGGTTTATGCCATAACGTTGAAGGTAAGAAATGTCATCATCATTCAAATTAGGTAAATTATAGTGAAAAGGGACAGGTTCTAGATTTTTTATAAAAATATTTGAGAACAGGAACACATTTTTATGGCCAGCTGGCTTTACTATAGTACAAAGAATAAACTTTGCACGAAATATCCATGTTGTGCAAAACGCATTTGAGAATGGCATAACTCCCAATTGTGTGGCCTGTGACATTCGCCGAAATCTCAAAACCCGTCTTCAATCTTAAAAAAAAAGAAGAAAACTGGAGAGTTAACTATTTGCCACAAAAGCGGTTTTCTAGTTTTGTTTTAGTCGAAAATTGAACCACAAAAAATATATTATTTTTATAACTTTTTGGAATCATGACCATTTTTTCAAGCGCGATTTCAATTGAAGTCGCCCAATAACCTTTACATCGTATAATGGCAAGCTCTCGAAATTCGGCACCTGGTGCGAACCGCTAGAGCTACATTTCGGCGGATGCGGAGCGCTCAGCGATACATACTTTATTTCGAGATAAAAAAGAAAAAGAAAAGCACTATAATATTTTTTGTTTGAGAGGAGGGGGTGACACCCCGAAGACTGCTCTCTCCTGCGAACCTCGAAAAACGTTCGGAACGCGTAACACTGGAATGTACCTCGATGGGGCGAAAAAAATTCCGTGCAAAGATCGAAGCGTATTCGCCTATCTCTGTGGCGTAACTGTTAGCACAGCGACTCTATTAAGCAAACGATCGGAAGATAGAGAACTCCCGTGAGCCGTGTAATCCAGCATGTGGCAGCAGCACTTCCTTTCTCCCGCCCTGGGACGATAAGAGTGATAAGGGAACAGCTTGTCGCCTTTCGTATGTAGACGTCGTCGTGCGAACTCATTAATCGTTTCGTGCGAGCCATATGCTCCGTTTCACATTAATTTGGACCACAGCCAACGCCACGATCTGATGGTACCTTCGCCATCTTTGTGCGTTTGCTGTACCACCAGCGAAACTAATCGTGCGCATCACAAAGTGCAGGATCAGGGAGCACTCAGTGCGCGCTATTGGTCGCATTTGTGCACTAACGCACAAAGACGGCGAGTGCCACGATGAGACACCTCGGCGCTGCATCGATTATTCTTCGTTTCACCTAAGATCAAGAGACGCAGCCGACGCCACGAGCTTACGGGGAGATGAAACAGCGTCTAAAGTCCGAGTCACTGGACCTACCCTGTGCACGATTGGTTCAGCGATAGTAGAAACACGTACAGAAACACGATGAACTCAAAATCGGCTCGCTTTGTGAAACGTAGAGTTACATTAGGATGGAAGGGGTGGGGCTAGTTGGCTAAGAACAGCGGGCTATCCCAGTGATCTCCACTTGGGGGCTGGATGGCGCATTCAGCAAACAGGTATGAAGCCACCGGAAGTAAGCGGCTTGTCCCGGAAGTGAGCGCTTGGCAGCCTTCGTAACCCTTCCGAGTGCTGGTTCGTAAAGCATCGAGGGCGCTGGACTTTCGCTTGTCACCTCAAGAGAGCCTGCTTGTTGCGCAGTATGAGCGCATGCAGACCCGAGAAGCATCATGGGAAGTCATTCAATGTAAACATTGTGAGATTCTGGTTGATCAAGTGTGCTTATGCCTCAAGTTCAAATGCCTCATTCTCGGGATTTAATTTGGAACATGATTATTAAAAACCGCTCAAACACACAGGAAAGCATGGACCGAAACATCGACTGCATGCACTGGGAAGCCCATCAGACGCCCGACTTCCGTGACAAGCATCAACTTCCCGTGTTTTCACTTGCTCCCTGCTCGGAGAGCGGCTATGCGCCATCCAGCCCCCTATAATAGAGAGCAGTGGGCTATCCAGATCAGAAATTATGTTTCGGACGTGCAATGGGGGACAGCGGGCTTGGGCTGCCGGCGGGGCGCCGTGAGGTGGCGTGTTTGTTTCTTTGTTTGTTCATTCAGACTTTACAGTCTTGGATAACAGGGTAAGAGGCAGATATGCTCTGCCTGACGCGGCCCCATTACCGGTTGACAATGCTCAGCATAACATGAAAAAAAAGCACTAATCACAAGCAATAAACAGTGAAAAGGAAAAAAAAATGACCGCATCTTCACGTGGTGAATGATGTTGATTGGGGCGAAGCTCTGGTGGTGCTGATGATACTGATTTTATTGTTCATAGGTAGTGCTGATGGTGCTGATATTTTTTTATTGCTCATAGGTAGTGCTGAGTTCCGGATTGCGTTTCGACTTTATTAATACTGCTTTATGGTCGGTGAAATGCAGAGCCAGTGGTTCTTCTAGCGGATCAGCTTGGATCCGCTAGAAGCCGTGGAAACGCATCTCCACCGCTTAAGTCAACGGTCCATGTCAGAAAGAGAATGTGTGGCATGGAACGTCGTTATATACGCATTTAAAGCATGTGACCGCAGCGCCCTCTCGTCTATAAACGTTGAGCCAATGCATGCAAAGTTTAACGCGATTATATACGCATTTGACCGCAGCGCCCTCTCCTGTATAGACGTTGAGCGGCTACATGCAACGTTTCATTCATGACATCCCCAGCTCTTGAGTGACTACGACCTATCAGAGCCCCCTACTCATCCCGCAGTTCTGGCGGAGTGGTTAAAGCGATGGACTAGAAATCCATTGGGGTCTCCCCGCACAGGTTCGAATCCTGTCGACTGCGGAAACATTTTTTCTTTTCTTTTAAGAAGACAGATGGGATGGCAATCGATGTGAGCACGGACGGACGGACGAACGGACGGACGGAAAAGGCTAGACCCTAAGGAGCTTCGCCCCTAAGGCATACACAATTTTTATACAGTAGTTACAGTATACTTGAGGTAGTTGAATATATGGCATAGAGCACGCACTTATAAACGATAGAATTATAGCAGGTATACAAAACGTGGTTAAATTTATTAGACACATATGTTTAAATATTTATTTCGTTGCATATATTAGAAGGTACTTTTTTTATTAAATTTTATACCTGTGGTTAGATCGAGAGTCTCGAGTAATTTTTTGAATGTTCTGATGTTTGTTTAGTACTTCTGGTAATAAATATGCCAATTGTTGTGTACCATAATTGGTCCTCAGAAAAGGTATTCTTAATGTGTCATGTCGGAGATTGTATTCAGCATTTGTAGAAAGGTATGTGTAAAAAAATGCAGATTCGTCTCTTCCTATCTTAATAAAGATACAGACTGAGGGTTTTAGCTAAAAAGCTGCACTATGTCAAGACAAATATGCTTAACAAATAAGGGGCTGTATGAGCCATGCGCTGAAGGTTTTTGATGCAACGTACTGCCCTTTTTGCAAAATGAATAACCTTTCTAAATTTGTTTTAGTTGTTGTACCCCTAACTAGTAGACAGTACTTTAGATAAGAATTCACTAAAGCAGAGTACAACTGGAGCCGTAACCAGCTGGAAATTAGCAATCTGAGTTTATATAAAATTCCCGTAGATCTAGAGATGCTTGCATGAATTATATTTATATGGGGTGTTCAGCTTAAATTTTCTTCAAAAATAACTCATAAAATGTATAGACATGAACACACTCAATCGCAGAGTTCTTGAATTTTAAATGAATATCCTGGTTGTCGGGCTTGCCTTGCGGCTTAAAAAATCCAACATTTGTTTTATGAACATTTAATTCAAGTTGATTTGAATTCAGCCATGATCATAACTCAATCAACCACGTGTTTGTTATTGTTTCAAGATCACACAAATATTTTTCTGTAAAAAACACACTTGTATGATTAGCATACAAAAATGTATAGCGTGTTTGAGGTACATTTAAAATATCGTTAATATATAAATTAAAAAAAAACAAAAAAACAGCGGGCCTAAAATAGATTTCTTAGGAACGTCATATGCGATTTTCCCCGGATTGGACCGGTAGCCAATAAAGCAAGTGTACTGTAACAGACCAAAAATCAGCTTCGGACCAAATGTAGTGCCAGGCCTCCAATTCCATAAAACTTTAATTTATAAAATAAGATATCGTGCTTTATCGAATCGAATGCCTTTCTGAAACCGAAGAATAGTCCTACTGTGTGTTGCTTACTTTCAAAATTATTTATTAATTTGTTCTTAATATTATTTAGAGATAATTTTGAAAATTTGTTTTCTTGAAAGCGATACTGTTCCCTAACAAAAACGTGCCTTTCATTAAAAATATTTATATTTCTCCGAGTTTTTATGACATTGTTCGGTACTTTTGAAAATAAATTGTGAGCCATCGCACTATACGAAGGTGGTTGACGAGCGAAGCTGTAAAGGACCACCACAAGTGATTCACCAAGAGACACCCAAAATCACTCCACCAAATGTTTATCTACAGTATATATACATCATTTTGAAACGATAGTGATGATTGCTTTGTGATCGCTATGATATAAACGAATGGGTTCCAATAGAACTTGGGTGAGATTCTTTGTTGAAGTTAAATCTAACACTTAGAATGCGTTACACATAAAAACTGCTGCTTTCTTATATGTAAAGCAGTGACGTCACCCGACTCGAGCGGAAGAAGGCCCGTTGTTCTCGGATGTATCCCCATTATCACACGTTTCGACATCTTTCCTTCTCAAAATGCCTATCGAGGTGAAGGGACGTGTATGCATTTCCATAGAATGGAGCGCTTTTACATGGAACTCGTCTCCTGCACAGGGATACCCAATATGCACGGAACCCTAGCTATATAGAGCTTCGCTGTAGAAGGGAGAACAGATATAGGTCTATAATTGTTTGTGCTGTCGAAAGAGCCTCCCTAATGTAGAACAAACACTCTCGCAATTTTCATTTGTCAGAAAAAAATGCCTGTAGTTGATGTATTATTGCGAATATGCTGTAGCGGAGATCACGATATGCCGGCAACAACTAGAATTGGTTCGGCCTTGGTATCGTCTACTACGGCTGAAGTTTTTTTTAAGGCGGAAGCCTTACTTGTCCCATTGAGCGAAAATAGAGAGAAAATGGCCATAAAGCCCTACTTGTCCCAATACCTTGGCGTCGTCCTTGCGGTCGTCCTAGAAGTCGATCTAGAACTCTAGGACGATCTCGTTTGTCACATTACGTGAAAAACTAGCGTCGTCGGCGTTGGGACCGAAATATGGCCATAAAAATACGTCATCTAGCGTCATAAGCCTGATATCACAGCCAAAGCGCCGTGTGCAAAAGGTGCGCTTCGGACTTCATCCGTGCTCGTTGTGTGCTTCGTGCGATGGACTGTGAGGCGACCGCGTCTACATCTACGGCTTCGACATCGGCAGCAGCGTCTACAAGTTCGACGGCTTCCGCGGGCCAACGTGGCCGCCCACGCAAAAACGCCACAGCCTCCTTAAGTGTCCTCCTATAGGCGCTCTTCTCGACGTCGTCCTAGATGTCGTTCCCTCGACGTCTTTCTAGACGTCCTCCTTAAAGTCGTCCTGGACGTCGTTCTTGACGTCGTCCTAGACGTCGTCTTTTAGACGTCGTCCTCTGGGCGTCGTTCTTGACGTCGTTCTTAAGATCGTCCTAGAGGTCGTGCTAGAAATCGTCCTAGACTTCGTCCTTGGCGTCGTCCTTGAGGATCGTCCTTGAGGATCGTCCTAGACGCCGTACGTAGCGTCCATCTTTAGGAAGTCGTCCCCGACGTCGTCCTATACGTCGTCGTAAACATTAATAAGTGTAGAAATATCACTCGAAAACATTTCTCCCGCGGGACTATAAAGGCTTGTTCGCACATAGAGCAGAGCGCTAAGTTAGCGCTACGTGAACGCTCCAAAGAGTGCTCATGTGGCGCTTCCTAGCGCGTGACTTAGATCTAATATAGCGCGCGATTAGCGGTTCTGTAGCGCCTTGTTAGCGCTTCAGTGGCGCCTTGTTAGCGCTTCTTGTACCGCGGTTACTGCTGCGGATTATCACGTGCACTGCGGTTCCGGTTCCTGTGGTTGGGTGTGTATCAGCAGAACCATGGCGGGCATGTGGGGCGCTGAAATAGAAACGCGACAAATGCTGTTAAATACGCAATTAGTGCATATGTGTGTGGTCGGCTTCACACCCAGAAGAGCTTTCTGTGTGCTCGAAATCTTTCGGCCCGCGAGATACCGACCGGTACACTGCGAACCTTGTTCCCAGGCTGAGGGAGCAATACACAGAGCTCTTTCGAAGGCGATTATTTTTTAACTGGGTGTCTTTGAAACCAGGGTCACGCATGTCGAATAGAAAGGTCGTACCCAATCAATTAGTCGCTCAAAATTAGGGATGTCGCGAACCACCCTAGGTTCGATTTCGAAAGGTTTCGATATTTGCGAAGCGAACTGAGGTTCGATTTCGAAAAATTTCGATATTTTCGTATCGACCGAGGTTCGAATTCGAAAAATTCGCAACTTTAGATCACAATAGAGTTTCGAATTAAAAAAGTTCAAAGCTTTCACGGTTTCTAAAATTTCGGGTTCGAATATTTCGACTATTTTCTTACTTGAGGTTCGATAAATTCGAAGTTTTGAACTTTCCTAATTTTAAATTCGAGATATTCGAAAAATCTAAATTTCTTAAGATCTGAAGTTCGAAAAGTTCGAAGATTTCGAAATTCTTTGGAAATAAAATTCGAAAACTTCGAACGCTTCGAATTTTTATAGACATGAAGTTCGAACAATTCGAAGATTTCGAAATTCTTTTTGCATAAAGTTCGAAAAGTTCGAAAGTTTCGATTCACTTTTAACGCTGAATTCGAAAAAAAAAAGAAAAAAAAAAACTTCGAAGATTTTGAATTTCTTTCAAGTCCAAGTTTTCAAAGTTCGAAGTCCAGTTTTCTAGTTCCTCCACAGTTTCAGTTTCAAATAACGTTTTCACGACTCACTGGTTTTCACGAAATCAAGTTTAGAAAAGTTAGGGTGTGATACCCTAGGCTCTGCGAAGTTGGTCAGGCAATTAAATGAGACGACAAGTGTCCCGGATGTGCTGGAATATTTGCCAGTGCAGAGTGACGTGTGACCATAGATCAGTAATTGTGACTGCCAGCCGGGGGGGGGGGGGGGTTCTTTAACGTGCATCACGCAGAAGTGATCACACGAACGCACTGTTTTATGGTACTCATCCAGTTCGAAATGGAAAAGGTTGAGGCTCAGAAAAACCTTGATGCTGCGACCTGGCAAACTACCTCCCCACCCCTTGCACGCTGGTAGTAATCCGATTGAGCGCGCCCGAGTGACGCTGGCATATAGTAAGTTAAGTTTGTAATTGGCCTGGAGGTTTATTTTCTGGGACGGAGGAATCGCCTCGCAAAAAGCACAGAAGCCGACACAACTCGAGGTCGAGGAGCGTTCTACCGTACAAGTGGCGTCGGAAGAGGAAAAACGGGGGAGGGAAGAGGGGAGGAGGGGGGGGGGGGGGGGCCTCAGCCCCCCTCCTCCCTTCCAGATATTTCGGACTGTTAAAGAAAACAATACGGGGAAAGAGGGCGTGGTCGAGCTTATTTTAATCTGAAATTATTTATGCCTATGTATAGCTACTGTCGCTCTTCACTGCATAAAAGATCGCGTAGATGGTCATTGTTAGAAACTCGTTGTCAGAAGGCACTACTCGTCACATGCTTAGTGGTCCGGAAGTTCAAAGCTATGTCTTTACGACCTAAATAACTGTGCCAATGGTAAAAAAAAAAAAAAAAAAAAAATAATAATAAATGTGGGGATAAAAAGCTGGAGAAAAAAAAAACTATCAAGAACTCGCCGGATGTGTTGTATTCTTGCATATTCAGAGGTTCAGAACTTCGAAACAACTTTCTCCTACCAAAATGTGTACAGGCTAAAAGAAACACGTCCCAGAAACGTGAAGTGAAAAAAAAATGTTTTCTTTTAATGACGTGCTGAACTTGAACAATATTAAAAATCTTCTCCCATGAGTTAATTTATTCCTTAACGTGAAAAAACAACAAATACATTATTTTGTATTCTGCAGATGGCAATGATATGTACTGTCTGTGGTGTTAATTTAAATGCGATACCTCAAACGACTTAGACGAAAATAAATACCAAGTTTAGGGCATAATTGCATGTAGATACATGTTTGGACATTTCTTCGAAACTCACCTTGAATAACAATAGTCATATCTTAAGACGACACTTATCTAGGCTATACATAGATCATTCTTAAAAAGTTTAACATCTCTACCATAAATAGATTCGGCTACATCGCGCTTCAAATCTGGCATAAACGATAATCGTCAAAAACCCGTAGTCCTTCCTCGCTCCTTCGGAAATTTATTTCTTTAAAACTAAGCATGCCAGAACATTGAAATAAACGGCATTGTCTTTCGTAAAGAACGAAACACCGCATGTAAAAATTCTAGAAAAAAAAAATTACGAATATACCTCACTACTTGAATTCAAATGAAACCGTCCGCCGGTCTTTCGAAGTTCGACGAACGTCGAACTTTTACCCTAAAAGTTCGAAGTTCGTCGAACTTCTGACTTTTCAGGATTCGAAAGTTCGAAACTTTTCGAATTCTATTGATAAGTAAGTTTGAAAGTTCGAAAATTATCGATTGCCTTAGCATAGAAAATTCGAAAGTTCGAACAGCTTCGACCTTTTAGTGCAAGAAATTTGAAATTTCGAAAATCATCGAATTTTTTGGTCAGTCAAGTTCGGAAGTTCGACAAGCATCGAATTTTGCAGTGTGATAAGTTCGAAAGTTCGAAAAGGATCAAAATTTTTAGCGTAATAAGTTCGACGGTTCGGAAAGCGTCGAACTTCTTAGCTTAATAAGTTCGAAAATTCGACTTCCGTCGAATTTTCCGATATAGAAAATTCGAAAATGCGAAATATTTCGAACCTTTCGAATCGCCTGATTCGATCATCGAAACTTCGATTCGAAAAAAGTTCGCGGCATCCCTACTCAAAATCTATGACTCTGGATCGTCTGCCCGACCGTTTGCTTGGAGCGGCTCTTTTAGTTCCTGTAAAAAGGTTAATAGCTGGGCTAGTTGGTAATCGTTGTACATAATGGAATAAAACAGCGCAAAAGATACGAAAAGGAAAAGACAAAACGGACAGGACAGAGCGCTGTTTACTTCCGCTTCTTTCGATGCGAAAAGAAAAATAACAACCACAGAATCGCCGTACACGCGCCGCAACAGAAAGCTCGGGGAGCATGAGAACGCAGATACTGCGCTGCAGAAGCGCTAACCGAGCGCTACGTCACGCGCAAGTCGGTGCCACATGAGCGCTGCTTTCAGCGCTCATGAGGCGCAAACTATGCTCCGCTGTATAGTATGAACCGGCCTTAATGCTTTCGCCTTCCTACAGGTAAGCCGTCTTAAGTGTACTCGTGTAATTGTTTTTTTGCAATTGATTTAAGTAAGAGATATATTTCTTGCTGACCGCTTGGGGACAGAAAAATAGAATTTATAGCCAGTGGCGTAACAACTTGTTTTTGAGTTGGGGGGGAAAACGAGACTTCCACCTACCCCCCCCCCCCCCCCCCCATTGCCGGGGGGCTGTGCTCTCGGTGTCCCTTGCGCGCTGCCGGCCAGTGTTTGCCCTGCCCAGTGATGGCTGTTTCTGGAGGGGAGGGGGGGGCAAAACACATGCCTGCCCCCCCCCCCCCCCTCTGAGAGCTGGGGGGGGGGTCAAGCGGCCCCCTTGCCCCCCCCCCCCCCCGGCTTGGTACGCCCATGTTTAACACTGTAGAGGAAATATGTTTGTCTGTCTTTTCCCGGACTATGTAGTTTCAGTGATGCACCCGCGCTCAAAAAATGGGAGTTAAATTGATTAGCTAGAGAAGCACCACTATATTCGAGTCCATCAAAAGCAAGCGTACCAGGGATTTTACACTTGGGAGTTCAAATCAGAATTCCCACTGCCCTCCAAATGTTTGGGGGGTCATTTGATATCGCTACAAACGTATTTTTATAGTATTCTACTTGCGCTTTCTAAAGATCCGAGTTCAATTTATTTCTTTTCTGTTTGTGTACAATTATTATTGTCCGATTTCTTAATCGGATAAATGTATCGTATAGTTTATTACGTTCTCTAATTATTTTATAGAGCTCGCGAGTAACCCACGTTTTTCTTGATTCTTTTTAATGTTTTCTGAAACATTCGACAGGAAATGCAATACCGTAAATGTGCTTTCTTTGACCGCCGGAACATGTCATAGGATAAATTCGGGTTTACTTCATTGTAAACGTCATTCCAATTGGTACCCTCTATTATGGCACGGAAATCAGCTAAGGCTCCTACACTGAAATCTCGACGCAACACAGGTGCGTCACGAGTGCGTTTTTTCTCTCTTACAAACTACAGGGAAAAAAATATATCGGTAGGTGATCGATTAGATCAAATGTAAGAATACCTGAAATAACATTACTTGTATCATGACTGGTAATGCACAAGTCAATAAGAGTTTTACTTTCTGACGCTAATCTTGTAGGTGTGGTAAGAACATTTCAGTAGCCAAAATAATCTATGACGTCACGGAAACATCGGCATGATGAGCCTGATGATAACAAGTCAATATTAAAGTCACCAGTTAAAACAACTGGCAGATTTAAACAGGACACTTAATTAAGAAGCTCACTTACATCATTTAAAAATTCATTTATTTCGCCCGTAGGGGGTCGGTAAGCAGAAGCAACAGTAACCCAAGGCATTTTACAACAGTCGACCCAAAATTGTCAATCGGGAAAAACCATACATTAGTCTACCTTTAAAATAAAGTGAAGTTCCCCACCCCTCCTATTACTTCTGTAAAGCCCTTCAGATTTATATCCTGGGAAATTTATTACATCATCTTGGCTGTAAAACCACGTTTCCGTAAATGACAATCGATAAAATCTGTGATCCTACGAGTCCAGGGCCATCTCGATTTCAAACCATTTGTTTTTTAAACTTCGAATGATTACGTGAAATATCTACATTTCGCTACTTTCATTAAGGAATGGATCCTGCACAATCGAGGTAAATGATAGACTGCCGTGATGAATATATTCACTTGGTTCTTCCAACATAAAAAGTAATAATCAAAGCAAAGACAACCATTACTGACTCAGCGTATCTTATCTCAGTCTGCTTCACGTTCGATGCTGATTGCTCGCTCTCCCTGGGCCTAGCGCACATACAATTTTCCATCTTTTTGCCAGGCATGCTGATAGCGTTTTTCTGCAGCCTTCCCTTTCATCATCCAGCGCAACTTTTTTTTTATTTCTGGGTGTCAGATTGTGAGAAGCCTGAACTGAGTTTTACATCTTTTAGGTTTCCTTTCTTAGCCATCCATTCATTACGTGTAATGCGTGACTCGAAGCGAATGAGCACTGCTGCCGTTTTGCCTAGCTTTGGGGGAAGCCTGTGAAGGCCTTCTATTTTGTCTCGCAACAATTAATTAAGATGCAGCTTTCTTGCTATTCATTCACTTTACTAAGCAGGTCCTCGTTATCGCTGTGTGGTAATTTGTGCACTTTGACGTTCTGTTGTTTTTTTATATTGTTCTAGGCTATTGACCTGCTTTTTTTAGTTCTCTAAATTACTGGCTAGGATTACCAGACTCGAAGTTTTCCGCTTTTATTTTTAGGATAACAATCTCGGGTGATTGCAGTTTCCTTTCTTTTAACACGACGTCATACTGGTTTGACATATGCTGTACGGATTCTTCTTTCTTGTCGACGGTTTCCTTAACCAACATCAAGGCTTCAGCTTTGTTCTTGATTGCAGGTATTTCCACGCGTTTTTTTTTTTATTATTAATCTCAGAACATTCTCAAAAGAAGTCGCTTGCCTCTGTTCCTGCCTTCCGCCACCTTCGGCTGCACGAGCTTACGAGACAATGCATGTCTGACATTTCCATTTTGTTCTTTTCCGAGTCCCCTTTTGCCTTGCAAGATGTTTTGTAAACGCCCGAACACGATCCTAAATTTGCCACATTCAGGGAGTGATTAATTACACACCAAGCACGGTTTTGATTCAGACATTTGAAGCAAGAACAAAACCAATAGAACACTTCAAACAGCAACAGCCGCAGTGGCGAACGTATAGAAATCACAAAAACACACACACAATAGTTTGCATGTATTTCTACCAACCTGTAAGTTTTGAAGGCAGCATTTGCAGTCCACTGTCAACGCCGACACTGCCGCCGAGCAAGTGCGGTGAATCCGATCGAGCTCCGCCTCTTTATCGTTGCTTGCATGACGTCTTCTTGGCTCGGACCTGTGGACCAATCGCTTGCAGCGACTTCGGAGTGACGATGGCAGATTCCCTTTAAGCTTTGAAAACAGCAGTTAGTTACAGTCCACTGTCATAGCCGCTACTGCCGCTGAGCAAGTGCAAGAGCAAGCATGTACGGGTGGGCCAGGTGGGTTAATATTTTGTAATGAGCCATCCGCAGACTGTCGCCGCGAAGCGGTTGTAAATGGGGAGGGGCGGAGGGTGGTTAATGCGCGCCTTAATGATACACCCGCTGTCCCCCTTTGCGCCTCCAAAACGTGCACCCATCCAGATCCTCTCTTAGTGGACGTTGCCGATAGCTTTGTGACAAAACTAAAAAAGGACCGATCATGCTGCTCCTGTTCAAGATAATAAAAGAAAAACAGTCGCAGTCATTTTTTACATCTATAGGTTCTCCCATGATTTGAAGAAAGTACCGTATTTTCCGGACTATAGTCCGGACCCGGTGTATAGCCCGCAGGGGCAACGTCAAGATCAAAAATAAAAGATCTTGCTTAGATAGTCCGCACCCGGTGCATAGTCCGCACTCGGTGCATAGTCCGCACCTGGTGCTTAGTCGACACGAAAATCTTCTCATACGCGGCACACCTTGACATATGACTGCTTTCGTAGCTCACAAAGAAGCTTGTATTATACAGAAATCATAACTTACATACTCTTTTATTCACAAAATCCGTCTCGTCTCGTCATGATCAACGATATTGGAAAACAAAATTCCTGTATAGTCCGCACGCGTAGATATTCCGCACAGCCTGAATTTTCAACTTTTAAACATGTATAGTCCGCGGACTATAGTCCGGAAAATACGGTAGTCACTCATATTGATGTGCCAGTTCTGTTCTCAGCCCCAAGCAAACTTTCGAGCATGCACCGAGGCGTGGCGCATGCTTGTCTCTGGCTCCGCGTCAGCTGTGCGACGCTCGTATTGGTCTGAAGAGCTGATGTCAACCCGCGTCACCCTCTCCCTATTTTTCCGCCGCCGTTGTGAGACATTGAATCTGTAAATACGATACCTCATTACCACCCTACTCTCCTTGCGCCGTCATGCGTGGCGCTGACAAACGGACGCACGGACTGACACCGGCGGGTTTTCCGGGAAACGAGCTTTCTAATGCGAACGCATAAAAGAAGCCAATGACGCTAGCAACGAGAGGCACGCCAAGAAATACGTGGAATGCGCCACGTCGGTGGTTTATCAGATTTCGACGACGTGTATAGGCGTGTATATATTGGCCAAAACGGCAGATGTCTGATTTAAAGAACAAGAGAGCGTGACCTTTCAACGAAGCTGACACCGTCAGGCCACGTGGCGGTGCATTGCCACAAATGTTCCTGCCATCCTGAGATGGAAAAAAAAAAAAACAGGTTCTAGGCGAGCAAAATAAAAAGAAAACCAGAAAGAAAGATGTTCGAGGGTTTTAACATAAGGCTTCCCGGGGAAGCAAACTGTATCAACGCACCGTCATTACATCTAACTCAAAAATAATTTATGTACATTGCGTCATCACGTGAGTGAAAGGTGTATATATTTCTGTGTTTTTCACAACGAGGTAGAGGGCCTTAGAGCGATAAACTGGCAGCTGAAAGTGACCCCCAATCGGTCGCCGCCATGTTGCACATTTTTGACGCCTAGACACGTGAACCTATAGTTTTACGTCTAGAATTTTAACGAAATACCGCGTACAAATAATTGCTTATTGATATTTAATAACTCGGGCAGCCTCGCAATGACTCCGCCAGATGCCGTCGGCCACGGTGCTGTACTTTGGGTTTTTATCGGAGCTAGGCACTGATCGCTGGGGCTAACAGTATAAAAAAAAAATAGTTCATCTAGTTTTTACAACGATCGCGACACAAATCTCGGCTCAGTTTTGCGTAAAAAGACTCATGATTTCGTACGGTCACGTGTATAGTGGTCAAAATTGAACAACATGGCGGGAGTCAAGTGGGGGTCACTTTTGCCATGGTGAACGGGATACCAGTTTATCGCTCTAAGCCCCTCTACCTCGTTGGTTTTTCCGCATTAAAGTTCATTAAAGTTCAGTAGCGCTTTGTTTGTCTCGCCTTTCTTGTCCCGTTCTATAGCGCTTTTATTATCGGAGAATATAGTAACGGTCGCGTGACAATTGTTAGCAGGCAAACAGCTTATATTGTGTAAAATGTATTTTATTTGATTCATAACATTTCTAAGATCCGCGATAGCAAGAGCTTAGGTTTGCTTCGTCACCTACCGGAGGTGAATGCAGGGCCCTGATCGAGTCAGCGTTCTTCTAAGACTTGGGTCCAATCAGTGAGGACAGGGTTTCCAGTTGGACGCTGGCGCCGCACTCGTGTGCAATTTGTGCCCCGCACTGGCCCGCGGATGGTGACGTAGTAAATCTAGCATTGGGGCCTTGCTACAACAACAGGTATCGGAACAGCTCTTGCGTTTCTGATCAGTTGGTGGCTTAATGCCTGAGTCCCACTCGAGCGACAAACAAAAATGACCGACAGCGGCAAGCCTAAAACCAGATTCTTTCGCGATTTGACTGGCTTTGTAGAATAAAAGAGGCTATGCTCAAACACGAGCATCATGCACGCGAGGGTACCTTTGACAGGCTTGCAATCACTCGTGCTTACTTCATGAGCACCGAACGACTAAACGGCGAACGACTAAATGTGCACATGGAAACCCCCTTTCCATGTGCACTCGTAGATGAGTGTTTGAATGTGTTGCATTCTACTCCAACAGTAAAAAAAAAAAAGATGTGCGCAATTTTGTTTTGGTAAGTTTCGTAAACTTATGTTGAAATAAAAATGTTATGATGCATTTCAGTACTTTACGCACTATTGTATCAAATACCGTTGAGTCTAATACAGGAAACTCCGGGGTAAAATGGGAGACGGAAGTAGAAAGCGATCCTGGCGGCAAGGAGTGGACAACTCGCCACTTTCACCGGAAGTGAATCAAGTGGGTCTGACTCAATAGAAATTTTGATAGTCTATGAAATATTTTCTTTATTTGATGGAGCATAGGGAGCATAGGCTCGTGATATTGGACCTCTTGGTATTTTGATGTCAAAATGCAGTGTTTTGTATAGACCAGTCAGGATTTGTATAGCGATTTTGTACAATCTAAATAATTATTAACCTTTTCTGAGCTTGTTGATTAATTTGTTTTATTCCTACTGAAACATGTCTTATTAGATGTCCTTGGCTCCAAGTGACTATAATTGGCAATATGCATTAATTTTTTATGAGATCGACTTGAAATGACTATAAGTGACTAGGAGTGATTATTATTGATAATTAATGTGATTTTTTGTTTGCTTACACTTATAAACAGCTTAAAGTAGCTTTTGTTGACTATTAGCATCTTCTTTGACCAGATTGACCTTAAATGTTTGCCAATGGCTATTGATGAGATAATTGACAATTATCTATTTCGGCGTTGGTGAATGCATATGGCTATCAGCCTCCACTTTTATATATATTTGCTAGATATGGCTACAAATATTAATAATGAGTAATGAAAACTGAGCTATTTCTGTTTATAAACTGGAATAATTTCAGGTGGCTATTGTTGGCTATTAGAATATATTTCTGACCAGATTGGCTCAATGGCTACTATTGACTGCTAGTCAGTATAATAGCAATTATCTGCTGTTTGAATGTTTATGAATGAGAATGGCTTCAAGTGGCTCTTATTGGCTATAAGCACCTATTTTTGAATAGATTGGCTGCAAATGACTGCAAACCGCTATGTAGCTAACTATTGCTTGAGCTATTTTTATATTTACGAAATGAAATGGCTTCAAGTGGGTAATGTTGGCTATTTGTATTATTTTGACCACATTAAATTGAAATGGCTGGTGATAGATATTGATGAGATTATTAAACAATTATGTGCTATTTTGGTGCTTAAAATGAGCATGGCTTCAAGCGGCTATTATTGGCTTACGCATCAAATTTTAGATAAATTTGACTGAAATGGCTACAAATGGCTATTAGTGACTAGTGTTGATAGCTATGGGAGTTTTTGTGTTTACTAACTGGAATGGCTTTATAATAATAATAATAATAATAATAATAATAATAATAATAATAATAATAATAATAATAATAAATTTATTTACCGAGGATGTATTCGGGACGACACTAGGCAGGTTCGTCGAAGCCAGCAGGGGCTTGTAGGACTGAACCTAAGTAGCAGTGGTAAATAAGGGAGTTTCGGAAAATAATAAAATAAAGCAGAAAAACACCACATGGTTCTTCAGTTGTGAAAACTACACAAAAATGTCAGTCAGAAAGTTATTGTCAGAGTCAAGGGAAAAAAATATACAATACAAATATAAGCTATTTTTTTAGTAGAAGAAAAAAAGAGGTATGGCTAAGTTCCAGTCGTATAAGAAATTGATGATAGAAGGAGTCATACACATGCACACACAGGCAGATACGCGCACACACAAGTAAACAGACATTACTGCATTACACTACACAAATAATGTTGACTCGAAGAAAAATTCATGTGAGGAAGCAACACCAATTATGACGAAACCAGAAAATGAGATATTATAAGTCCTCTTCATCGATGGAAAGTGTGCGGAATGCCTTTCTGAGTTTCTTTTTGGAAGTAATCTCTGCAAGGCTTGGTGGCAATAGGTTAAAAATTCGAGGGACGTAGTACGAGCGCATATTTTTGCCGTAGCGGGTATAACATATTGGAGTGAGGAATCTTGAAGCTTTCCGAAAGTTTCGTGAGATGGGGCGTGGAGACTTAAAATCGTCATTCCAGTTGTAATTGAGCACAACTGTTTCCAGAAATAGGGATTGAAAAGTTGGCATTGATAGCGTTTGAAAAAGATCTGAATCCGAAAAATCGCGCTTGTACCCCACGCTTCTCAGTATTCCCTTCAATACACTGTTGATTTTCTTTTGCCATAGTTTGGAGCATTTACCAAAAATAGTTATGCCATACCGCAAATGGGAGTAGGCTAATGCATAAGCAACGCGCTTGCGTAGATTGAAAGGCATGAATGCTTTGGTATTATAAAGCAGACAGGAAATACTTCGTAACTTGGCACACAGTTTCGTGAGGTGCGAGTTCCATGAAAGATCGGAATCAAAATGTATTCCGAGATATTTAACAGTGTCGGAATATGGCACTTCATTACAATAACATGGGGAACAGTGGGACGTGTGGAGATAAAGGGGAATATTTAAAGAAACAACTTTTAAAGGATTATGAAAGCAAACCAGCTTTGTTTTAGTTATATTTATAGCAGTCAATTCTGGTTAAACCAGTCCATCAGTTCGTTAGAACAGTGTTGAAGTGTTTCCATTGCTTTCGGGTAGGAAAGGTGACGTGTCAATAAAAGAGTGTCGTCAGCGTATTGGTAGAGAGTACAATTGGAAAGAGCAGTAGACATATCATTAACGTAGATGTTGAAAAGAAGTGGTGAAAGGATAGAACCTTGAGGTACGCCGGCTTGTAAAGAAACTTTGGTACTATGTACATTATTGATTGCCGTTAGCTGAGAGCGGCCATGTAAGAAATTATTTAACAGTGACAGAAATGGGCCGCGAAAGCCACTAGCGGAAAGCTTTTGTAGTAGAATGG
>JABSTQ010006446.1:0-32444 GCA_013358835.2 Ixodes persulcatus | reverse complement strand
GAGGTAGTAAATAGTTAGTGAAAGGTAGTAACGGTCAGAAATAGGTAGTAACTGCTGCAGTTACTAGGCTTTTTACTAGCTTTTTTTTAAGAGTGTAGTGTTTACATGAGCCAGTGTGTGCATTCATGTATTTTTCTTTCTTAGAGTAACGTGACGTTACTAAAGACAAGGGTTATTATGTGTACGTTATATTATCACTGCTGATTCCTTTTTATTTGAGTTGCTACGAGCGGGCATAAGGTGTCGTTGTAGCTCTAATGTAATTGTGCATAAGAACCATAGGGTCCTTATCTCAATCTTAGGTGGGGGGTGTAAGGTTGTATGGCTAAATTTTTATTCCTTCTTAGGTGGGGGGTGTAAGGTTGTATGGCTACATTTTTATAGATTGTTCCATGTTATATTAAGCGGCGGAACGCCAAAGAACGAAATTGGCTCGGACCAACAGGCTTTGCTCGAAGATGCGCCTTTTGTCTGGTGTCATTCGCTCGCTAACTAGAGCGGGAGCCATCTGGAACCTGGGGACCGTCCGTGTGAATTATGGCCGGGGCGCGGGGCTAGCCTCGCCTCATCAGAGAGACCTCTCCGCGGCTCCCCGGACCCCACGTGCAAAGAAACGGGACCTTGTTAACGTATTCTTGGAAAACTCATTTTCCACTTGCTCTGGTCCTGTTGTCACTTGCTTCGCTTTTAGAAGTTTGCTTTGATTTTGTTATCGCTTGCTATGCTTTTAGAAGTTTGCTTTGATTTCGTTTGCGCTTGCTTTGATTTGAGAGGTTTGCTTTGGTCTTAGCCCGCGGAATTAGTTAGTCTGGAACAGGGAGCGGAGAGAGACGGACTTCTCAGAAACACCCTCCTAACCCACACTCCGGCAACAAGTCCGCCGATATCTGGCACCGTACTATTTCTGAAACCTTGCTTGATTGATAGTTCTTATTTTTCTATTAAATTACGTTTCATATTTACGAACGTCTGAGCGGTTTGGTGGTCTGCCAGCGAAGTCACAGGTGTGAGCGGAATTGCTGAACGTCCGGAAGCTTTTCAACAAGCGACGCCCGGCAGCGACGAAACGTCCATCGTCGACAGAACAACGAAGCAAAGGACCTTTACTGTCACGATCACGATTTATTCAAAATAGGGTCGTCACCTTGACTCACCCTCACGGTTCAACACAAAACCAAAACTCACTCACCGTCATCATCACGGTCGTCACGCTCACAGATCATCACAGTCATCACGCTCATAGGTCATCACGAATCATCAGACTCACGGGTACACCCAAGTACACTCGCACGCAACGCCACTGACCAAGAAACCTCTTTGTTGCGGTGTAATTTCATGGAGAAAGCGAGCGTTTTCTTTCAATCTCTCCGTCTCAAATCTTGATGACGTACCCTGGTGGTAGCAGCATCCTCCAGGGTAGCTAAACTCGTGGAGCAAAACATTCTTCGCTTTTTGACGTAGCGGGGGGAGTGACCAAAAGAACGCCGCAAAGTTTCCTCCTCCCTGCGCGCGCTCAACTTCGCAACTTTGGACGAAAAATCCCCCGCAATCCCTAGGCGGTGCACGAGAGCACGAGACAGCGCGGGGAGGCGAGCGTTCACGCCGCTCGCTGTACGTTGTCTTTGAGCTCTCTAGCGCCGACAATCCCGTCATGCCTCGCCCAGGCGAGGAGCGAGAGCAGACGACGGGAGTTCGTCTGCTACGAGGCGGCATTCGCACAGCGGAGCTCAAAGAAAAAGTTGGTATTCTGCTCGAAATCGCGTCCCGCGGGCCACAAACTCAAACGCGAGCTTGAATTGTAAGCGTCTGATAGTCCACGAAGGGAGGAATCGACGACCCGTGTTTTATTTGCAAAATTTGGGTCGCTTTGTTGCCGTACAGACGCTGAAACCTACCAGTGTGTAATGAAAGGCCCAGGACAAACACAGAGGCCGCGAGATCTCGCATCATCTGTGTGGAGGTGAAAAGTGGAACATTTTTCGACAAAGCTCCCACAGCAGAAACCTGTGACGCATTCACTCAGCGTCCGGGAAGGCTAAACATGGAGACGTTGCCCGAGGCTCAAGTACAGTCATATTTGAACGGCAGCTATCTTGCCCCGTCGTATTTTGTTTGAGAAAGCTCTCGTTCTCAATGCCCTCACCAGGGAAATAAAAAAAAGTCTTACGAAACGTATTGCTGGATATTCCAAAGAACTAGATTTAAGCAGTATCCTTTCAGTGGTTCACTCATAATACTATGCTTAAAACGAAGCAAGC
The DNA here is from genome assembly GCA_013358835.2 of Ixodes persulcatus. Taxonomy (NCBI): domain Eukaryota; kingdom Metazoa; phylum Arthropoda; class Arachnida; order Ixodida; family Ixodidae; genus Ixodes; species Ixodes persulcatus. The sequence continues at coordinate 30,186 of JABSTQ010006446.1, read as the reverse complement.
TTTTGCGCGTACAGTGCCATAAATTTTCTCAAGTGTATGCTGTTTTGTAGTCAGCTGGCTTCGGGAACTTACGCCGTCTGTAGATATCTCTGACAGCCGAGTTCCTTAATTGGAAATCATCGCAAATATAAGTGACACGTGAACTTCGGGCACAAAGTGAACTTCGGGCACAAAGTTGTGCTTGACGAGTTTAGCGACCCAGGGATGATATTTGAATGCGGCTCATAGATTGCACCCGAGCATTGCGTGAGCACTCGATTTGGGCTCATGATAATTGATAGCTCGAGAAGCATTCGGGTAGTGGCCCATCTCCAATCGCTGCAACAACGACGATAGCCGAGCCATAACAATGTCTGGAACTCAGCGCGTGTCCTGTGCTTTGCCAACCCCAGCGCGTGGCTATGATCAGCATGGGCGGCATATAATCGGCCCCAGATCACGTGGCCGCTTGTTCTGGCTGCGAGTTGAGGGGGTGAACGCTGCTCGTTTTTCTTTAATTTTTTACTGGGACTTCTATTGCGTGGGGTGAAAAACGAACGCGTGTTTCATAGGTCATTAACGTCAGGGATCCGTTCTAAGCGGTATTTGAGCAAATTACAAAAATTGTTGCATCGCCCCTGGATTAATTACAAAAGAAACTAAATGCAAGCTGACGAACGTGGGTGTGTTGAACTTTCCCCTGCTGGCAAGGGCGGCGGTAAAATACAAATGCGTCTTCCGACAGGCTACACAGACAACATCGCAGTGATTAGAGCATCGCCTCACTGTGCATAGCTCGCTCATTAGTACACAAATAAACGATTACTACATATATCACCCCCGTTCCTTTTTTTTTTTTTTTTGTGCCACCCACACGCACTTTTATGGAAGTTTATGCAGTATATATATATAGTAAACATATGCATCGACCAAATTTTTTTTTTCTGTTTTGGGAGGGCGGTGATATTAGGTAGGGTGGTTTCACGTGGCGTACATCAGGTTTTAAATCTCACCATAACCCCTGTTGGGAGTGGTGTCCGTCAGTCGTATGCTACTCTATGAGCAGAGGCCGCCGGAGGCCGAGTCTTCCTTCTCACTCGAGTTGCTTCTGCTTTTGTTGATCGACCGTGCTTGCCGGAGTAGGCTGCGATTTAAGGAATCATCGGCCGGCATTGTTTTTCAGTCATCTCGGCCTTTATAAAATACTGTCAGCGTTTATTATCTTGATACGTGCAGCCGTCCTTGGATTGGCTTCGTTTGGATTGGTTTGGCATGGCTTTGCTTGGTTTGGTTTGGAGTGGTTTCGGGGTTTGGGGTCGTCCCCGTGTGTCTCTGTCGAGCTCTCGATAACGTAGGGCGCGCCACTTTTCATGTGGCAAGCCGCGTCATTCTTGGCGCGCAGTTCTGTAATGGGCAGTCAGTTCGTCAACAAGGTTTCATAGACAGATCGTTTCATTGACACTGCGATGTTTCATCGGCAGATTGTTTCTTCGACACTTGTTTTTTCGGTGTGTCATCCGCAGATCGTTTCTTTGACATTAGATGATCGACAGAGTTTGCTACATTTCGTCGAAACTTTTTTTTTTACTCGGGCGTCTAGACGACAGTTCTCTTTTTCTCTCTTTCATCGAAGCGGCGTTGGCTTCTTGACGTCTCGACGTCTCGCGTTCTTCGCGTGTTCGCAGCCCACTACGGTGTCCACTACGGACAGGGCGCAGGTGGCACAAGCGCAAATGCTCCTCACTCTTTGTACGCAGTGCGCTGTGCGCTTAAGTTGCTGGAGTGGTGCGTGCGGCGTGGAGACCTTTAGGATACGTTTGGCCGTTTGGGCGCGTGCTCGGCCTGTCTAGCGGATATTTGTTTACGTAAGGGGAGAGTGCCATATGAAGCTGAGACTCGGCGCTCGGAAGCCAGACGGCCGGACGTAATTGTTGCTTTCTGTCGTGCGTTTGGCTGCGTGCGAACTCGAAGCTCGCGAGAAGCTGAATCATTCCAAACTTTTTCTTTAAAGGGGTGTTTCTCGACGCAGTGGTGGCCTAGTATACCGCTCATTTTGTTTTTTATATATAATCATGTGAGGCTTATTTTGTGCCCAGTATAATGCACGCGAAATACCAAAACTGACGTTTTGCATTCTACTCTTGCAAGTGTCCCGAAAAAGGTAGTTACGTAGAGGTTAACTTGTCGGTTTCGGTAGTCTTTAAGAGTCGATGAACGAGGTATTTGCATTGTTGTAGCTTGTAGAGTCGGAGCTGGCGGAGATCTATCGTCTACGTCGTCTTTTTTGCCATTGGGAACCTGACCGACTCTACGTGCTCGAGCTCTCGCTGAAAGCGTAATCCTATTCATATAGTTTTCAACAGTGCTCATTCGTGTGTACTGTAGTGAACATTTCAGGCCCGACATATCAATGGTTTATTGTTGTCAACCAGGAAAACGAAATATCTGTAAACACCTCCCGACAAAGAAAGAAAACGAGAGCTCGCCGTTCGCTTTGACAACGTTGGCTTTGACCAATATACTCGTACCGATCTCACCAACCGTCTGGAGCGTGCGTGACGCAGCCATAGTTGTACTTCACAGGAGGCAGCGGTAGTGCACGAGACGGCTCGTGATCGACACGCGCAAGCCTACAGCGCCGTTGACCCTCACGCGGAAGAACTACAGTTCCCGCAATGCATTGCGTCAGAGGAGGCGTAGCAAAACTGGCGGTGAGGTCAAAGCGCGAGCGACAAAAACAACACGAACGACATGACACCGGGTCGATTCTGTTCGCATTACAGAGCGTAACAGGTAATTCAATGAGCAACCTTGTCAAGCAATCATGTGTCACGGTTGTCCCGGTGTCATGTCGTTCGTGTCGTTTCTGTCATTCCTGTAGCTCGGAACGCTGATGTGTGAATCGGCCTTTACGATCCTACTCTGATGTTCCGCTTGAACGTCACGAAAAGTCGGTCTTCCCGCATTTTCGAGGTGTCGCTACGGGTAGGAATACTAGCGGGGCCTATTTAAGTGATTTGTTTGGCAAACAAGCGTCAGTACAGGTTGACTTTGTCAGCATTGCCTGAAGCCTATTCTAATTGTAAAATTAAATATCGAAGGTGTCTTCATGGTCCCTTTAAGTGTGCGTGCTTGCGCGACAGGAAGTGTCACAGCTTTGCGACCGCAACACCTCACGTGGGCACAATGTCCGCCCATATCAAAATTGAACTAGGCGGTGTTTTTAAATGCAATATTTAGCATTATTTTGCGTATTTAGTTCCCGGAAATTAGCAGCACATTCAGGAAGCTGAAGGTGAGTGGTATTGTTTTTTCATAACTCGCAGAAATTATTACAAACGGTTCATCTAGTAATTTAGTTGCACATTCACAAGAAATATTATAATTTATGTTACATAATTATCAAACCCGCGGCGTTTTTGTAACAATCGGTTCGAGACAGATTCTCTGTCGCTCGGTTAACAATTATTCATTCAACGCAGTAGCGCACTTCAACGACCCGCTGATCAATGTTGCCCTCTGTTGCACCATTGTAAAATTTCATCACGGTCTTGAATCATCGCGATATCTGTCATAGGCCTTCAAGTGATAGAAGTGTTTTAAAATTGAATTGTGAAAAGTGGCTTATTAAATATATTCTTTTTGTTTCACAAGAAATTCTTACCTCACTCTGGGTACCTATGCATTTAACCATATTAACGTAAAAACGCAACATGAGTGTAACGTTTATGTTCGTCTCGTCTCGTCACGTCTCGTGACGTGAAGTCGCTCGTTGTCTTCGGGTCTGTGCTGACGTCGTTGTCACCGATTGCCAGTCAAGGGTCTCTTCTCTTGGGTTTTAGTAATGTCGGGATCGTAGACTTTTAGGGTTGAATAACTTGGTTTAATATACAGGAGTTATACACAAAAATTACAACATAGTTAAGTTCGCTAGTTCTCAATACTGCATGGCCTCTGCCGTTTGACTCTCTAAGTGACACCTCTGCACTTTCTACACTCGATCGTTCCGCATCGCTCTCAATGGGACTTTTACCTCAACTTCTCCTGCATCGCTCTCGATGCGTCTCCTCTGAAATCTCTTAGCCGACTCCCCCTTCTCAACTCTCCCACTCCTAACATAGCTACCCTCATCTCTCTTTCTCTTGCACTCTCTCCCTCTAACACGCATTCTCGTCTCCGTGGTACGGCTACACATACCCCGACAAGCAAAGTAAAAAAATGAGTACAGTTCGCGCTATCCAAAACAAAATGGCCCTCCGCCACCAATTCTGTAAACATTCCAATCATCGACCCCTGTACAAGTCCTTAAAGGGAAGATGGGGCACTTCTGCATTTGAGAAAAAAAACGCTTGAATTGCGTTCATTTTGCCGTTAGAATAACAGATATCACAATTATATTTCAATGCGACGCGCCGGAGAGCCATAAGAGCAATTTCAAAATAGGGCTGAAGCCCCGCCTCATGAGCCTTGGGCAGCCAAAAGATCCGTCGATGACGTCACGTACAGCGACTTTCTTTCGCGTTTTCTCGCGTTTAACAATACTTGCGCGGCAAATGGTTTGAGTATTCGGGTTCACGGGGTAAAAATACGCTAGAATTCACTTCTAACTCATTTTTTTTTTTTTTTTTTCAAGAAGCTCCCTAGCTTCCCTTTAACATACTTCTCGTGTTCACAATAGCCGATTCCCGCGGTACAACCCTGAAAGGTCGACAACACGGGATGGGACGTGCCATCAACGGTATAATGCGCGTACATAAAACAGTACACATTCTGAGCGAAGCTGTCAAGAGCAGCTAAAATAATACAAAGCACCTTCGTAGACGAAGACGTTATATGCGGAGCTCTATATAAACAGGTGTAAGGTTACAACGTTCACGTTCGCGCCTCCACTTGTGGCCCATCGACCCCGGGAGGGGGCACGCGCCGTGCCGTAAAGATTCTCGAACCCCCGAAGAAGGCAAAAACATACAAAATTACACAACACGCCCCTTCTAACCAAAATGAAAACATATAAAAACAAGATTTTCGAGCCTCTGCTCACGAAACGCCTATTGTTTTCATTACACAGTGGAACTCCTCCTGTAATACAGCTCTATAAAACTAAGCATCCGAAACAGACACGCACAAGTGAAATACTCCGAATACAATACACTTTTTTTTTTTCACATCCTCAACGTTCAGGTTCATAAAAATTAAAAAAAAAAAAAACTCTGCGACTACATGTTCAGTGGGGAAGCAGATTGCAAGCCTTGGCGGGGCACTACATTCTGATCATAGTACCCTTAGATACGCGACAAGGCGTCCGCATTCGAATGCAAGCGACCCTGTTTGTACTCTTCTTAATCCGGTAGGCCTGTAGCAACAGGCTCCACATTTGTAGACGGTCATTGTTCTGCCTACTGTTGTTTAGCCATTGGAGCGCGTTGTGGTCCGACTGGACTGTGACATTTTGTCCATAAAAACATGGAAATGTTTCATGGTCCACACAATTACCAGACACTCCTTCTCAATTGTTCAGTACTTCGTCTCTCGAAGAAGTAGCTTACGGCTGGCGTACGCATTGGGGTGCTTGACGCCCTTGCTAGTTTGAGCTAGGATGGCCCCGATCGCCCGAGTGGACCCTATAGGGTCGACTCGGGTTTGGGCTCCGCAGCACTGGAGTGCTGCATATTCTTTCCTTCAGTGCGCGGAATGCGCTCTCGCATGACGGCGTCCACACTACTTGCTTAGGTTCAGCCTTGCGTGTGAGGTCTGTACGCTGCGCGGCCAGCTCCGCGAAGTTTTCAATGAAATTCCGGTAGAAGTTAACTAGTCCCAAGAAGGAACGGACCTCTGTCTTCGTGTAGGGCCTCTCGATCGCCTGGATGGTCTCGATCTTTTCAGGGTCAGGTTGTGCTTGCCCATTCCCAATCACGTGCCCCAGGTAGTGCACTTCCCGCTTCCCAAACTGGCACTTGTTCATTTTTAGAGTCAGGCCTTCCTGACGCAACTTCTCCAGGATGGTGCGCAAATGTAGCAGGTGCTCCTCCCACGTGTTTCTGAACACCGCTATGTCATCTAAGTAGGCCCGAGCGAAGTCTCGGTGCTCTTTCAGGAGGTCGTCCACCAGCCTTTGGAATGTCGCCGGTGCTCCCCTCAGTCCGAACGGCATGACCGTAAATTCGTATAAGCCGGTGTCCGTACGGAATGCTGACTTGGGAATAGCCTCCTCTGATAGACCGATTTGCCAGTAGCCTTGGGACATGTCCAGGGTGCTGATTACTTTGGCTCTCCCCACAGTCTCAATCATCGCACGAAGTGAAAGCATGGGGTAGGCATCATCCCGTGTTGTCGCGTTCAGCTTCCTGAAGTCAACACAGATCCTAATGCTGTTGTCTTTCTTCTCCACGCATACCATCGGGGATGCCCACGGACTTGTCGATGTCGTATAATGCCCATTTCCAGCATTTCCTTCAGTTGCTCCTGTACCCCCGCCTTGATACTGTCCGGAACTCTGTACGCTTTCAACGCAATCGGGTCGGCGCTCGTTGGGATCTCGTGCAGTACTCTCGTGGTTCTACCTGGCCTATCGTCGAAAACATCACCATAGGAGCGGATCAACTCGTCCAGTTCTTGAACCTCGTGAGTCTGAACTTCCGCGTCCACGTTCAGCCCTCCGCTTGACCCGTTCCCTCGGGTCCGAACATCAAAACACGCCATTTCGTCACCAATTTCGTCCGGTGCTTCCATTACAAAGGACATCTCTCGGGTAACGTTTACGGTACGTTCAACCTACTTCTTCAGCATATTCACGTGGTACCTCTCCTCCTTCTTCCGCTTGCATCCGACATCGATTAAATAATCCACAGGGGACAGCTTCGCGAGAACTACAAACGGTCCCCTCCATTCCGCGTAGAGCTTCTTTTCTGACGATGGAAGCAGGACCAGCACTTTGTCCCAGCGTTGAAACTCTCGGTTTCTTTACTTCTCTTCATACCACTTCTTCTGCTTCTGCTGGACCTTTGAGGAGGTTGCTTTCACCAGCGCGAAAGCGTCGTCCATTCTTTGACAGAACTTCGCCAGGTACTCTACGATTGATGTCGACTGCGCCCCCGTCACTTCTGCTCCCTCCCAGCTTTCTCTCAGTACGTCTAGTCGCCCCCTTAGATGCCGCCCGTACAATAACTCAAATGGACTGAAGCCAGTGGTCTCGTTGGGTGTCTCCCAGTACGCAAATAGCAAAAAGGGGAGAAGATCATCCCAGTCAGTGGGTGGCTTCTGGATGTACTTCGCCAGCATGCCCTTTAGGGTCCCGTTAAATCTTTCCACTTGTCCATTTCTTTGCGGGTGCTAGACGCTTGTAAACTGAGTTTCTACTCCCAACCTTTCCCACAGTTCACGGAGCAATGCTGACGTGAAGTCGGTGCCTTGGTCGCTCCGTACGATTTTTGGGATGCCCACCCGAGCGAAGAACTCGAAAAGCGCTCGTGCAACGGTGGCCGCATCTGCGTTTTTCAAAGGGATAGCCTCTGGGAATCTTGTCGCATTGTCCATTAAAACAAGGACAACCTTATTGCCCTTGTTGGATATTGGTTCGATGGGGCCTATGAGGTCCATCGAGATCTCTTCGAAAGGTACGCCCAGAACGGGCACGGGGTTAAGCTCGGCTCCACCAGATGTCAGAACCCTCGCGTGGCGCTGACAAACATCGCATGACCGCACGTATTCACGCACGTCAAGCGCCAAATTTGGCCACGGGAAACACTCCTCCAGCCTCGCCATCGTTTTCTTCACTCCAAGGTGTCCCGCTGTCGTCGCATCATGGGCAAACTTCAAGGCAATTGGCCGGCAGGCTCCCGGAAGTGCCAGCACCTCAACCTCTCGTTCAACATCGGTGTCTTGGTTTTTCACAAACCGCTTGTAGAGGAGCCCCTGCGATACAAAGATTCCGCCACTCGACTTCTTTGCTCGCTCCCACCACTCTCGCAGTTCAGCGTCATTGACTTGCTCCGTCCGAAACGATTCGCTCAACTCCAGACCAGCGATCAGGTCGTTCTGACCGCTGTCCCGAACCTGACCACCCCCGTTTCCTTTCATTACGTCGTCGCTGTCGCTGACGCTGTCTTCCAACGCGGTAAGCGTTCCTCCTCTCTCTCGTTCTTCGTTTTCGACACGCGCTGCTTGTTCTTGCTTTCTTTCTTGCTCGCGGGTTGTCACCAATGTTGTCTCCGGCTTTCCGTTTTCAATACATTTAAAGGGACAATAAAGGCGATTTCGGATATCTTTTTGGCGATTGAACTGGGTTCCAGGCACGTCTCAAGCCACGTTGCCCAAATTTCAGCCGAAACCGGCGCTTGTGTGCCGCGCAAATCAATTAAACAGTCGCGGTAATAATCGTACCGGGATCGACTGGGGCGACGCCCCGAGAGCTGCGGGAGAAGCCAGGAGAAGCGGAGCTCACGTGACCGATGCGGGGCCAAGAAGCGCGACGTCACAAGAGACTCGTCAGCGATTGGTCGAAACGAGAAACATGCCCTCGGCCACGTTTTGGTTCGCGATTTTTAGGAATAATGTTCTAATTTCCGCTTGAATAACCATGAAAAGTATAAATCGGACCGGAAATGATTACTAAACCGTGAATAAAGCAGCCTAATTGTTTTTTTTTTTTTCTTTGCTACGCTGGACGCGAAATGGGCAACGAGCAACTATGCGCAAACAAAATAAAATAAAAAAGAACACGGTCACGGCCGCTTGATCCCCACTGTTGGTGCGGCCTGCCGATTCTTTTCCGAAAACAAAAGAGCGCGCGTGAGAGGAGAACTTCTCCCATGTGCCGTGGGGGCGCTGCACATCGGCGAGTGGTCTCGTGAGCTGAAAGCAAGAGAAGGCGCCCAACGCGCTCTTGCTCCGCGACCCAGATAAAAGATCTGCCCGTCATTTGCTTCGCCGATACCGAGGCGCTGCCGTGGTTGCAGAAGGCCACAAAACTCGCTTGCCCCCCACCTTTGCACCGCTTTGTGCGGAGAAAATATCGTAGTGTCACCCTGTGCTGTGCTAGTTTGTGTTTTCGATCGTTTTTTCGGGCGTTTCTATAGGCCCGTAGCTCTCAAGCTCTGCTCTCAAGCAGAGCTCTCAAGTTTTGAGCAGCGCTCCAGGCGAGCAAAATAGAATACTCTATTTGACTCGCGTTTCGAACATGCGTCAATACGCTTCCCCACTACAGTCTTTTATACTCCGTTCCATTCTAAGTGCCAGCGTAGCAGAGGCTACAAGAGCGAGCTCCGAGCTTTCAATGTACCTGCCAAGCACGGGCGCTCGTACAGTGCGAGCATCGTTCAGGGGAACATGCTTTAGCCAGTATAGCTTCGACTTCGCTATACTTCGTCTCACCTTAGTATGGACTAGGGTGCCTTCATGTGCGCTTTGCTTGGGGTGATGACATCTGGCCATTTTGTTTCGAACGCTTATATATGTTTTTTTGTTCGGAAGCGCGTGAAAGGGCGTGTCCCTGCACGCGCTCGTGGCGCTGACTGTGCTACGGCGACATTTTGTTCCCTGCGATTTCTTTGTATTTTCCCTGTGAGCGCGTGCTGTCGGCATCGGGTACTACAAACGATGGCATCACCCTAAACAGAAGGACATTGAGGCACTCTATACTTCGTCTCACCTTAGTATGGACTATTGTTAGCCGCGCGTGCTAAAAGCGCGAGCTAGTCGCTTTGAATGAAGCCGCGGCGGCTGCACGAGCGCTCGTGCAGCAAGTGCTCTAGTCAAGGCAGTCAAGGCTGGCCGCTCGCGCTAGCACAGCCTTCGCGGTTAGTCCATGCTAGGGTGAGACGAAGTATAGTATGGACTATTGTTAGCCGCGCGTGCTTAAAGCACGAGCTAGTCGCTTTGAATGAAGCCGCGGCGGCTGCACGAGCGCTCGAGCAGCAAGTGCTCTAGTTGCAAGGCAGTCAAGGCTGGCCGCTCGCGCTAGCACAGCCCTCGCGGTTAGTCCATGCTAGGGTGAGACGAAGCATATCAAGTAAAGTGAAACATACGGGCTCACGGAAGCTATGAAAAAGAGCAATAAAATAATAAAGCTGAAAGGAATGTTTAATGGAACGCGGAGGCCGCGAGCTGCGTACTTTTTGTTATTTTAGTTTTTTTTACGTTTTTTTTTTATTGCGCGTCTACAGATGCTGACAGATGCTTGCATTCGAACATGGCACGTGCAAAATCGAACGTTACTGCGCCGCCTGGATGGTGCTGCCAGCATAACATAGTCGCGTCTTGCGGATGCGCTCGCGCCCCCTGCCCGAGAGCAACGGGCCTATAGACCTTTCCAAGAAAGAGCGTATGGCCGGTGCCATTTCCAGTGTTCGTGCGTATGGCGCGTGCTTTTCTCGTTTTCCGGAGCGACGCACACGCGCGTGCTGAGCTGTGTAGATCGCACGCTGGGCTGTGGATTTGTAAACATTGGAAAGGTCTTGCAAAGCTGTCAAAGCTACTGGCGCGAGCGCGTGGCTTCATCTATGGTTTTGTTTGCGCGAGAACGCGTGCAAATGATCAACGAGATCAAGCCCCATGCTCGCGCCAGTAGCTTTGACAGCGTTTCACACTTAGCATGAAACAGAGTATAGTTTTGTCACGATAGCCACTGATGGATGAGAAAGAAGAAGAGAAGTAGACAGCCGCCTTTTGTCTGTCTCTCCACAGTTTTTGAAGTGTGCAGGTGGGTCACAGAGCCCGCGAGGCCTAAAAACACTGATCTCAATGACAATTGCTGGATCGCGTTTGCCCGCTCCGCGAATGCGGTCACTGGCGGCCATCTTTAGGTCGAGTTATATCACCTCTAGCCAAGATACAGGTGCTGAAGCCACTTGGCAGCCACCATCATCTATCCATGGCAGACGGCGTTTTGGCAGTTGTGGTAGCAGGCTGCCATCAAAATAGCGTGGGTGATATTCCGTGATTGATTGAAATTGTTTGACGAAACATGTTTTTAAAACCCGGCGTGAACGGTAGCCCGTCTTTGAGGATCCGGTGAAATTTTCACAAAATCGCGCAGCACCGGGGAAAAGCAGCACAGCCACGCATCGAAAGTCGCATCAAAAAGAACATCGAAAGCAGACGCCGGTACGTAGTCTGCTTTCGATGCGAGCTGCGCTGCTTTCCCCCGGTGCTGCGCTTTCGTAGAACTTTCGCCGGGTCCTCAAAGATGAGGCTACCGTTCACGCCGGGTTTCAAGACTCTGCTTCGTCGAACAACTTCAATCAAGCACGAAATATCACCCACGGTACGGCGTACTAGATCTACGGCTATTTTACGGCAGCCTGCCGCCATTGCGCTGTCCGCCATATTACTATGATGGCTAGAGATGATATAACTCGACCTAAAGATGGCCGACCGTGGCCGCATTCCGGTCCATAGGCAGAGCTGGTCAAAAGCGATCCAGCAATTGTCATAGAGATCAGTGCCTAAAAACTGTTGCGTTCCGCTTTGTAAGTCAAATGCTGTGAGAAATCCGGAACTCTGCTATCAAGAGCTGCCTTCTATAGAGAACTTCCGGGATGCCTGGTTGAAGAACATTTCGCGACAAGGCAGCGAGAAGGGCAGCCAGTGGCAACCAAGCTCCAGGAGCGTCGTGTGCTCCCTTCATTTTAAAGAGGAGGACTACAAGGTAGGGATGAAGCGGAAGTTTCTGCAACCGACAGCGGTGCCAACTAATTTTCCATTGTATCCGTCGTACATGCAACCAGCAGGTTCAAAAAAGCGCAGAACGCTTGTTCGTGTGCCATCTAACGCGTTCACGTCGAATGCGAGCAGTAAAAGTCAACAACGCAAAATGCAGTCCCCTGCAGAAATAAGACCTGCTGTTGATGAGTGCGGGGCTATTAAACCTTGCCTGCAAAAAGAGTTTAATGTGGAAGAATGTCAGACGTCATTCAATTTGACAGGCTACATGGAAGATGCCAAGAAAAACGCGCACCGCCTTCAAATGCAAGCCAAACGACTGAACGAGCGAATGAAAGAACTGCGACAAACCTGCGACGAATTTCAAGAGATATTGAAGCAAGGAAGGCTAATGTGTAAATCCGCTCAACTTTGCAGGTGACGTGTCCTGAATGCAAGCTGCAAATTAAAGGAAATGCATCACGTGAGGGAGCATATCAGTTCGTGTTTAGCCTTGACCAAGGAGGACTCAGCTATCCACGACCTGAAGCTGTCTGGCTGTGCAAGCTCGTCTGCACCTTTGTCGAGAAGGCTCTACAGTCGACAGAGATTCGTCATTGTGGACGGATTAGCAAGGTCCTCTCAAGCGCTGTGCTTCCACACCTTATGGACTGCCCGCTGATGTGGTGCACTAACTGCAGAGACCCGTACCACAGCGAAGAGCTCTGCGAGCTTTTTCTCAGGAAGCTCCTCAGACCCCTTTTGGCAAACTGGGCTGGTGACCTAAACAGTTCTCTAGAGAATATATTGAGGCTTTCGCGGAAGCCTTTTTCCCGAAAGGTACTCCGCTTGTGAGCTATATGACTCCCTTCATCTGTTTGTGAACAATGAAGTTTATATTGTTGAAGTTATGCACGAGGAATCCGTTTCTTATCGTCCTTCACAGATAAATAAAAGGCACTGCTCGAGCGTACTCCAGCGTCGGTTAAAACCTGAATTAACGTGTTCCGCCTTCATCCAACGATCGAAGAATCAACAGATCTTCGCTGTCCACGCGAACGGAGGTAGTTGTTTGACATAGTGACGCACATCACCGCGCCCGGTTTGTCTTCCGCCGAGCCCCAGGTGCCCCTCGGGTCCGCTCTCGTAATGTCTCTGGTCCGCCATAATCTTAAGAATCTCCAGCTCTAGTTCATGGCATCGGATCCTTAGCTGGAGATCACCATCGTTGGAGCGCCCCTCACTACTGTCAACTCCCCCATGCATGTCAATAGCCTCCCGCGACACATCTGGCACTTCATCTCTCGCGACATTTGAATCTTGACTCATCTGACTCTCCAAAATGCGCTGAATAAGTTCATTTTTTCGATGCGATGCTACATGTACAATATTGAGCTCGGCAGACTTTTCTCTCAGCTGCGCTCTGCTGAGAGCGGACAACGCGGCATGCGAAATTTCGTCCATGGTTGTCGCTCACCCAAAATGCCTTGCGTTGATGAGGTCCACCGGTGTAGTTCGTTCACACCTTTCGCACTTTTGTTTGTCCAAGAAGGTTGTCACTCGCCTGGCCGGACTCCGATGCTCTGGTCCCGCGTTGTCGGTTGGTCACGCCGCACTCTCCCGAAGCCGCCCTCCTCGTGCAGGGACTTCACGAATCCCACCGCTGCCACCATGTAAAATTTTAAATTCGCCTCGTCTCGTCTCGTGACGTGAAGTCGCTCGTTGTCTTCGGGTCTGTGCTGACGTCGTTGTCGCCGATTGCCAGTCAAGGGTCTATTTTCTTGGGTTTTAGTAATGTCGGGATCGTAGACTTTTAGGGTTGAATAACTTGGTTTAATATACAGGAGTTATACACAAAAATTACAAAATAGTTCAGTTCGCTAGTTCTCAATACTGCATGGCCTCTGCCGTTTGACTCTCTAAGTGACACTTCTGCACTTTCTCCACTCGATCTTTCCGCAAACTCTCTCGATGGGACTTTTATCTCAACTTCTCCTGCATCGCTCTCGATGCGTCTCCTCTGAAATCTCCTAGTCGACTCCCCCTTCTCAACTCTCCCACTCCTAACATAGCTACCCTCATCTCTCTCTCTCTCTCTTTCACTCTCTCCCTCTAACACGCATTCTCGTCTCCGTGGTACGGCTACACATACCCCGACAAGCAAAGTAAAAAAATGAGTTCAGTTGGCACTATCCAAAACAAAACGGCCCTCCGCCACCAACTCTGTAAACATTCCAATCATCGACCCCTACAAAAGCACGTACAATTCCTTAACATACCTCTCGTGTTCACAATAGCCGATTCCCGGTACAACCCCGAAAGGTCGACAACACAAGATGGAACGTATCATCAACGGCATAATGCCGTTGATGGCACATCCCATCCCGTGTGTACATAAAACAGTACACATTCCGAACGAAGCTGTCAAGAGCAGTTTAAATAATAGAAAGCACCTTCGACGCTCGCGCCTCCACTTGAGGCCCATCGACCCCCGGGAGGGGGCACGCGCCGTGCCGTAAAGATGCTCGAACCGCCGAAGAAGGCAAAAACTTACAAAATTACACAACTTTGAGTAAACAGCGGGCAAGAGGAGCACAGCGTCATGCACGAAGCCCGAGAAGCCCGGGCAATTGGCGCCTCGGAGTCGCGTCCAACCGGCGCGCTGGCAACCCGGCCGTGGTAACGTTTTCGCAACTCCAACACCCTATAGCTGGCGGGACGGTATAGTTCCAAGATGGCGGAAAAGACGGGGATAGATTCTCCAGGATTTCACGTGCGCCTGCTCGCTGACGCTGGTCAGTGCGCTAACAATGAATTATTTGTCTACAAATGCGAAGCGGCTAGGGCAGGATCATATTACAGATGGCGGAGATGTTGATGCACGGTAGGAAAACAAGCATGCTGGTATTTAAAAGTTGCAGAAACCTCAACTTGCGAAGCTCTCTGGTGGGCGAGCGCGTTTTAGGCACCGGCCACGTCACTGTTTTGGCAAAATATTTTTGAGGGGGATGAAGATAGCGTGTTTGCGCTTTGTCTGGCCAAATGTGCTCTAAAAAGTGAGCTGCGCACGGCGACAATCAAGCTCCGGAAGAGCGGCGTTCACAGTATTGATGTTTTCGTGTCATAGGCTCGCAACTCGCTGCTCACCCTCTCGGTTTTAGTGTATCGCATCATGTGATCAAACTGCTCTATGGTTAATAATAGGAAGTTTGTTACCGAAGACTACCGTGCGGGGTAGCATTGCAACTGGAAGCTCGAGTTGCGCCTTTGAAGCACAATTTTCAGCGCCCGCCAGGAGTGTTGCCGTGCTCATGGTAGCCAACGGTAGCCTGCGGTAACGCTATGTTAAAACTGCCTATTAACATAATGGGCATGTTTAGGGGTTTTATTTATTGCTCTATCAAACATAAATATTTTAATATACCCTACATTTTTTGTACCATGTTATTTGCAATGTTGCAGCTTTCTCGCCAAAACTGCCCGTTCTAAGCTCTCGTTACGAACCGCTAGCTACCACAGAAGCGCTTAAAATGCTTCGAATATTTCTTTATTTCCTTTGTAATTACAATGAAAGCAAGTAAGCGTATTCTTTCTTTTGAAAGTGCTTGGAATGAAAGGTCATTTTCCTTTTAAGGGCCTTAAAACGCGAACCCGTTCCCGATGTGTATTGCTCGACATACCGTTGCGCGACCAGATTTCTCCTACTTATAGCAAAGAATAGAATTTTTGTAGACCGTACGCTAGAGCTCTACGTTACTAGCGGGAGCGTTTGCCGTCACGTTGAGCACCGATTGAGCTGGCGGCCATGCACAAGACCAGACACCCGCAGCGTATGCAAGTCCCTAATGAAATTAGACATCGCCGTCCTTCGTGCGACGCTGTTTCAAGGCGGAACACAAGAATTCCTATTATATCGCGCTCGCTCTTTTTTGTTAAAACGGCTTCACACATCAAGGCCGACATTCCCTGCCACCGTTTCCGCGCCGCCGCCGCCGCTGCAGTCCCCGCACCTCTGGTTCTCCGTTCGTCCGCGAGAGGGCGAGCGGCGGGCTCGTCTTGCGATAAGCCGAAGCCGTGGGGCAGGCGCCGCGACGTTGCGGTGCCTTGTGCCGCCGTCATCTACCTCTCAGTGTAAGCAGGCACACGGCACACGGCGAATTCTACGAATCCCGATGAGCCAGTAAATTCATTGGAGTGAGACACGTGACAGCGTCTCACAGGCGTCCATTCTATAGATGCCACCTGTCTCTATGCGACGCTCTAATTGGCCCACTAAGTCGTAGCTTCCACAGTTTGGTAAGTCACACTGAAACGGGCTTATTGGTGTGCCCATGGCCATAGGCAACCAGCAAAGCAGTTTGGCGTAGAGTTCCTCGATATGCTTCCCCGAAGGGGGAGCAGAATTGCGTATTTGTTTTGCCCACACCGCTATTCGCCGAGATCGATCACGTGAGGAGCAAAGCATCCAGCGCCGTGCAAGAAAGCCACCGCTGCGGTCGCTCCGCCGACGTTGCACGCGCCCCGGCGTATGTTCCCCTGCGTTCGCCTCCTTCTCTTTTTCTGTTTTCCATGCGCGGCGGCGCGCGCGCGCGGCGCCGCAATTCGCAAATTTTGTCACGTGAGGAGCAAAGCATCCAGGGCGTGCAGGAAAGCCGGCGCTACGGCCACCCGCCGATGAGGAATGCGCAACTCTGCTACCGTAGGGAACTCTAGTTTGGCATAGAGTTCCTGTATAGGCTCCCTACGGGAGCCAGAGTTGCGCGTTCATGCATGGCATGTGGATTCAGCTCCTCACGTGACTGAATTCGGCGAATAGCAGCGCCGCGCGTTCGAGGCGCGCGGCGCGCTCAAAAGCCGGGGAACGTACTCCGGGGCGCGTGCAACGTCTACTTTGCTGCAGGACACTTGATACGACTCCTCACGTGATCGGATCTCGGAGAATAGCGGCGAGTGCGTCACGCGGCACGTGGAATCAAACGCGCAACTCTGGCTCCCGTAGGTAGCCTATACAGGAACTCTAGTTTGGCACTACACGTTGCGCCATCTAGCGGTTCAAAATAAAACAAATTGGGTAGGCCTGGGCCGCTGGGCGGCCCGGGTCGCGGGGACTGCGGGCGGGCCCATTTAGAAACCACGTGTGAACGTGGCATTTCGGATCGGCGTGAGCCTTTTTGGAGCCGTTTTTCGTAAAAGTAAGTCTCAACTTCACGTCTTTATGACCTCATTGGGTTCCCGTGACATCTCGCCTACTTCTAGAGTTTCCCAAAAAGATAAACGTCGTTACTGCTGCGTGAAGGGCTGCCACAGTCGCGAAGGTGACTCAAGCGTAAAAACTTTACCGCTTCCCTTCAAAATCTTGGAAAGCGACACGGCGACAAAGTGGATTACTGCAATGCGACGAATCAAGTAAGTGAATTTTACATTAACTGTTGAAGTGAACAAAAATAGAAGGGCAGGCTGGGAAAGCGGTCTGACAAACTCGTTTTGCAGACTACTCGGCAAAATAACATATTTATACAAGTTTTACGAGTCTCTGAGGCAGCCACATAAAGAAATACGGTAGGAAAAATCGGGCCGATTGTTGCTTCGCTGTGACGTCGAGAATCGGGGAATCAGGTGTTTAAGCGAGATGTCCATCGGCCCGTTCCGGCACTCGCAGTTGCAGACGTGCATTTGATTGCGATCGCGCGCGCCGTTCGGCACGCGCGGTCGCAACCGAAACCTTCCAGACCTGCGAATTTCAAATAGTGGATTTTCGTAGAACAGATTTTTTTTAGTTTCGGCTACCAAATTTAATGCTGAGTCTGGTAACTAATGTGGCGGCGTGCAGAAAACAGGATGCAAAAGTTTTTCTTTAGAAAAAGATCATGCGAAGCGTAAATATCCTTCTCACACGTACACTTTGTTGCCTTCCGCCTTCTTACACCAGGCTTTTGTACTGTTCTCTAGCGTGCAGAGTTTGGTTCTAATTGCCTACATTTTATTCTAGTGTCGTAGGGGCGTCGCGAGAAGAAGAGGACGGCCGAGCGAGGCGCGAGCGGGGGCCAGCCAGTGAGGAAAGAGGAAGAGCGTGCTTCACGAGGCTGGGGCCGGGCAGGAACGACAGAGCCGTTCTGGCTGGTCTGGCCCATGGCGATCCCCGGAGCATTCCACCAGCGAGGTTTGGATCAGGACCGGCGGAAACGGCAGGCCCTGGCCATACCGGACTAGGCCATGACGATCCAGGAGTGGCTCCGCAGCGAGACTCTGGCAGTGATAGGCCGGAACAGCTAGCCTACGCAGCGCTGGCGTGGGAAGGACGATCCGCAGGTGTAGATACGGACTCCGACTGCGAGCTATGAACGACGGGCGACGACTAGGGTCGGCGGGTCCGGACTGCCGGCTCTCGAAGACGGGCAACCGGGAAGTACAGTAAACCTACTCGCTGTCTTCTCGTTGTGTCGTGTCACTTCCTGGGAGACGAGCGAAGCACAGACCGATTGGGCGGCGATTATTATAGAGCTATCCCACAAGGGGTGAAGACAACTCAAACTGGTGCCCAAATGACAGCTCTAGAATATGCTCTAAACACTTGGACCTATCAAGGCTCCCGATGGTCTTAAAAACCGCATAAAAGAACCAGGGACATGACGCGCACGTGCACATGGCGACTGCTGAAATCGGGGTGGCCACCGGTCGCCACGGCCCGACGGGCAGACTGGCCGCCCCCTTAACAGAGGCACCTCCACCTGTGGCGCTGAATGCAGTACTCTCGTGGCGCCGCCTGGCCATTGCCGGCTGGCTATCATGCACTCGCGCCATCTTGCCCCGAACGACACATAAAAGCATGATATCGCACAATATGAAATATCTCACTCGGAGCTTTGATCGATCATGACACCGTCTTTGTTGCACTTCCTGAGTGATGACTCATTTGCGAAAGGTACGGTGAGGTGCGCGGAAAGATAAAATTGTTAGTGCGACTGGGTGCTGATGAGGATCATGCGAGTCACTTAATTTTATCGCAGCCGTGTGAACGTTATAGTTGAAGCAAGCCCAAAATTCTGTGCCCACCGGCACCAACTTTGCAACAGGAGCCGAAATCCACACGCGCCTTTCTATGCCACAGAGAGAGGAGCGCTATAAGTTTGGAGCACTTCCCCAACTCCGACGTTACCGCGCAACCTTGAGGCGCCATCAGTCCGTTGGCGTCTCGCCGTCTGCCGTGTAGCGAAGAGCGAACGCCGAGGAGAGACGAAAGCGAACACCCCCCCCCCCCTCCTCCATACCCCCCTGCCCTCCACAGTTGATTGAGACATTGCGGAGCTCCCTGGCAAGGAGGAGCCTGCAAGAACCCCCCCCCCCCCTCCCCTCCTCCTCCGCCCTCCACGGGACCCAGCGCGCTTACATGGCGGAGGAGCAGGTGAGCGACACCCAAACCAACCCTGAACCCCACGCAGTAGTTGCAAAGTGAGAGTCTCCTCACCCACTAAGATGGCACGGGAGCTCACGTGACCAACCCAGCTAAGATAATACCAGTGCTCACCGCGACTCATCATGGCAATGGTCCTCAGACTCACGTCACCACGCAGACTAATGCAATCGCCGGACTCATATCCACCCTAAGACTCACGTCTTGATTCAGGCTCATGCTCATAAGCCTCGAAACTCACAATCACACTCAAGAGATCTCAAAACTCACGCTCATGAGTACTTCACTTCGAGCTCAAGCTCGCACTCAAACTCATGAGTTCTTTGGATTCAAACTCACACCCAAACTCATGAGTTCTCAGGATTCAAACTCACACTCAAGAGTTTTCAGAACTCACGATCACACTCACGATCAAACTCACGCTCATGAGTTTGCAGGACTCACACTCACACTCATGAGTTCACATAACTCACGATCACACTCACACTCACACTCACACTCACATTTTTCTAGACTCGCGGCCTCACTCACGATCACCTCAAATCTGACGGTGAGCATGAGTGATCGTGAATGATCGCACTCATGAGTGAGAATGCCGAGGTGTGTGCAGAGGTGATCCATACGGCGTTTATTTGAGCTGAATGTTAGACAAACAGTAAACTCGATCGACGTGCGAGTGACGAGAGGAGAGTCCGCCACCAATGAAGCCACGACCGGCTAGCACCGAACACATTCCCCCGCACCACGGTTCACCCCACCGCTCACAACTTCGAAAATGATAAGAGCGAACGAGGAGGAAAAATTGTCCCCTATCCCGAAAACAAGGTCAGTTATTCATGCGGGAAGGGTCCACTTCGAAGAAAGAGTCGGGGGCATCCTCTTCTGAGTCAGCAAGGCGCGCCTAGCTGGGCTTTACTTGTGGGCGAAGTCGAGGGAATCACAGGCGAGTTTTGCGGGTCCATGCCTCTTTTTTCGCTGCTTGAACTCGTGATGCGTGCGAACATCCCGGAGAAAGAACTTCAGTGCCAAAATAGCAAAATTTTGACTTTGAATCGAGGATTAAAGTGGATTGTGTATTGTAAAACAGGGTTGTCAAACGCAAGACTCAAAAGAACGCGCGTGATCGCCGAGAAACCGCTAACCGCCGCTCGGTGTGTCTGAACGGGGTCGCTCCGGTCGCTCGCGAACCGTATCCTCAAACACTTCGCGAACGCGGATCCGCTTCTAGTGTGAAAGCGCCATTAGTTAGACGCTAGCACACGGCGACGCCACGACGGACACGTCTGCCGACTCGCAGAGACTCTCGTCAAGCTACGGCCACTACGGCTTGACGAGAGTTTGTTTTGTTAATTTGCCGCTTGGGGCGGGTCAGAGCCCCAACGATGACGTCATGCCTCGACTTCTACCTGATATTGGTTGGATGCGCTTTTGCCGGGCCCACATTGCTCGGGAAAATCTACCATTTTTGGTTAATTTGTTAAACGCCCTTTCGTATTTTTTTTCGTAAAGTTTGAAAGTGCCAAGGTCTGCAGTATACCATTATTAGAGCCCTGCATATCCGCGGATAATCTGCGGATATCCGCAGATATCCACAATAAACTGGCGGATGCGGATAAACATTAGACGGATTTTGGCGAATTGCGGATCGGATGCGGATGCTGCGGATGCGGATATCCGCGGATCCGGATCTAAATTTTTGCCCGGTGGCATTCAGTCCGTCGACTGACGTTTCATCTACAGATTGTTTCGTCGACATGCGATGTTTGATCGAAAGGCTTCCCGTGTTCGTTTCATCGAAAAACCTGAGACGTTTCGTCGCACACAACCCTGCTATTTTCGTAGCAAACTTTTTGCGTCTCGCCTGGATTACAGGGGGGAGGGGGACATGGTTAGGTTAAGCACGAATCGCGCGCTAGCTTTTAGCGGCTTAGTGATGAAATACGTTGTCGACAAAACGTTGAAGGGGCGTGTGCCCAAAAAACGTACAGCGTCGACGAACCGTGTGTCCATGAAATGTATGTCCGTGAAAAGTTGTCCACGAAACGTATTTCCACAAAACGCGTTTCGAAGAAACGATAGGGATCCTAAGAAAGATCGCTTCAGTTAGCGCATTTCATCTCGTCAAAAATGCTATCTATAGAAAAAGTAAAAGTAAAGAATGCAAGGCATCAATCGTCCCGAGAAAGCTAGTTCTTTGGCGGGGAAAGAGCGGAAACCTTTCTCGGGTAAAGAAAACCCCAAACGAACAAGTCACAAGAAAGTGGAAGGCACTCACTTGATCGAATGACGTTTGAGCGAACGCCCACGTTTCACCGAATGACACTTTAGCGAATAGTTGGACGCCGCGAAGCGGCGTTTTCGGGTGGGCCAAATGGGTTCACATTTTTGTAATGAGCCGACGCAGACTGTCGCCGCGAAGCGGCGTAAGCGCAGCGCGGCGGATGGGTTAACGCGCGCCCCTGTTATTCGCTAAAACGTCAATTCGCTCAAATGTCGCTCTTCGCTAAAATGTCATTCGCTCATGTGATATGGGCCCCAAGAAGGTATATGAAACCTCCCCCTCTCCGCAGAGAGTGGTGTGGTCATGATACCAAAAACAAAAGAAGTGCTTCGACAGCGAGCGCGACCCTGTGGCGCCACGGTTTGCAAAGTTTCGGAATCAGCGACGCACGCACCTAGGCAGCCCTTAAATTGCCTGTTTCTTTTTTGTATGCTTAGAGTTCTAGCCAAGAAAGTCTGGTAGTTCATATTCGTCCGGTTACGACGCCAGGGCGCCAGCATTGCCAGCGGCTGCCGCGCGCAACGTCCGTAGCCGCCCCAAGCAAAAAAAAAAAAAAAAAAAAAAAAAAGTTTTTTTTTTCAATATATACAGCGTGTCACAAACGAAAATTTACACGGTCTTTTTTACCGCAAAAATAAACTAGGCATCGCCGAACGCTCATTCTCCGCCCAAAGGTAGCGCTAGGGGTCACAACCAGATGCCAAAGTTTCAGCCCGATCCGATAACTAAATAAAAAGTTATAACTAATTTTCTGAAAATTTCAATGAGAAAATGGAGCCCATTTTCGCCTGTTTTCGGTTTCTGGTGCCGTAGAGCCCCATGTACTCGAAAACTCCGTCGACCGCCATTTTCCCACTGAAATTTTCAGAAAATCAGTTATAACTTTTGATTAAGTTATCGGATCGGGCTGAAACTTTGGCATCTGATTGTGACCTCTAGTGCTACATTTGGGCGGAGAATGAGCGTTCGGCGATGCCTAGTTTATTTTTGCGGTAAAAAAGACCGTGTAAATTTTCTTTTGTGACACCCTGTATATATTTGGGCGCCTGCAGGCCGCGATCTTTCTCGAACAACACGTTAGTCGATCCGATCAGGCCTTGGATTCTGACTTAGTGGCGCATCTGCCCGCTGGCTGACACGAAACACCGTGAGACTCAAGGCGGCCGCATACGCTCGGTAACATCACAGAAAGGATTTTGTCGTCCTACCACTGTTTCTCCTCCTCTCGTTCGGAACGTTGTTTTTTTTTTTAATGTTTTTATGACCTTTTTTCTCAGGCGTTCAGACTTCAGGGGAGAGTTAAGTGGCCACAGGTGAAAGTTTCCGATTCCGCGTGCGACGGGGAAGAGCGCGGTCGGCGTGATTTCCGCTGATTTTGCTAGTCTGAATGTAATCGTAACCTCTGGGCCCGTTTGCTCGAAGCTGGTTAACTAACCGCGGTTAACCGGATTTCCCTACGAGGGGGAATTTTAGGTCACGTGACCTGCAGAGTAGGGACGCCGGAGTCAAATGGTACCTAGCATCAGACAATATGGCTGCTACGGCTGCTCGTCGCGCTCGGGAACATTTATTTTTACGAAGATTCGTCATCCTCGTGCCACGAAAGGGCAATTTCAACACAGTCTACAGTCGGAGTCGACGGCAGCTCGCCCACCGCCGGGCGGCGAGCGTGCTGTGGTAGCAGGGCTACGCTTGACTGGTCAAGTCAAGTTCGAGTTCACGCATCGCCCTCTGAAGTGGACTTGTTTCAACGAATGCTACAGTCAGCGGGACCTTCAAAATATATTACCTAGGTGAGTGCCGCGATGTTTCACGAGAAAGTTATGCGATCGTACCGCTATCAAAATGTCATGTCAGCAGATCTTGCGTTGTAATCAACGTCCAGCTTTCTTTTTTTCACTTTTAAAACCTACCTTGAGCCGCAATCGCATGGTAGTGAAACAAATCTCTCCAAAAAACTGCCTCTAATCGCGGAGTCTGGTTTATAGTACAGTTCGCCGTGTATTGTATTTGCAGCGCATCCACAACACCGACGACCCCCTTGCAGCGGGAGACAGTTCAACGAAGGCAAGATGTAGACTAAAAACTTTCCTCGGAAGCAAATATCCGTTACCTCAATAGAAACTGCCGGCACGGATGCCGGCACGGCATTCGATCGAACTTCGGTACTGTCGTCTCCGAACTTGTACCACTGGGAAATAAACAAAGCTTCTATCATGAAAGAAGTGTCCATGTTTTCTCTTGCGCTTGTCTTTCGTCAATTTATTTTGTTTTGGGATAACTAGAAGTCTTGTTAGGATTATAAAGAGAGATATAATTACGTAGCAGACGATCACAACCAATCTGAAATCGAAAATGAGTCAGGCGACATCAAGCATCAGCATGAAACGGCAGAGGAATTGGACATTGGATGAACAATTACAACTAATTCGGGTAGTGGGGAAGCGAAAATATCAAATTATGGGGAACTTCAGTGCTACGACCACGACCCAAACAGAAAGACAGGCATGGGCTGATTGCGCACCCCAGACCAATTACAACAGTGTTGAAGGAACCTTTTAAAGAAGACCAGACGGCTGTACAGCTTATACAAGAAGCACGAACAGCGCATAGGTAAGTTCATTGTGTTCTTAAGTTAAAAAAAAAAATATTGCATTGCTTTAGTGATACTATATGGAGAATCAAACCTAGAAACGTGTATGTGGACATTTGTATATTCGTGCACCTTTGCCCTCTGCTGTAAGAGCAGTGCACCTTTGCCCTCCAGCAGTAAGAGCAGTGTTACAGCATCAGAAGACCATTTATTGCAGTTTATGTACAAGTTCTGCACAGGTTGTCTGGAACTCGTAAAACAGTTCTAGTGGAAGGCCCAAAACTTTGGACACAATATTAACAGACATTTTTAGAAAGCACAATGGTCCAGGCCAACCGAGGCCGACAGGCCAAACTGTAAGAAATTAAAAATTGCATGATTACATAGTCCACAGTTTCAGCAATGTTATGTCGCAGTTACTGAATGTTTAAAAGAATGCCTCATGCAGTATTTGTTTATTTCGAATTTCCCATGAAAGTTCCATTTACATACTTGGTTGAACAGTGAACCCCACCTCCTTTGTTTTTGCTCATGACTCGAGTAAGTAGTAGACGAGACGAAATTACTATGCATTAATTCATAGGTGCTGGGCCAAACCCCCACGTCTTGACGCCCCTCGTCGAAGCCGTCCTCGAGACGATCGGCGAGGACTCTCCCAACCTGTGCGGGTTTGGTTGTCACGATAGGTGACACGAAGAGTAGGTGACTGGTTTCTAGACCCGATTGTGTGACGAGTAAATGGTGCTAAGGAACCGGTCATAGTGAAGCAGAACTGTCGCTCCAGGCGAGGCTCTAAAAGACGAGGACAAATGTTGATAACAAGATGGGCATGTTGCCATTTGAATAGCATTACTGCAGAGTACTTTTATATAAAGACCAGAGGCCAGAGGTCAGATTCCCGAAACATTCTTACGGCAAAAAAAGTTAGTAAATTTATCTTACGATAAAGTTACAAACTTTTGAGTATTCCCGAAGCAAAATGTTTGTAAGTTTTGTGCACGTTTCGACGAAATCCGTAACTTGCACAAAACTTGCGAACATTTTGCTTCGGGAATACTCAAAAGTTTGTAACTTTGTCGTAAGATAAATTTACAAGCTCTTTTGTCGTAAGAAAGTTTTGGGAATCTGGCTTCAGTTTTATTTCAACCACAAAAGCTCAAAGGCGGGTCGAAGTATAAGTCACGAAACCGTCTTCCAGAGTACACTCCAAGATTTGACAAGACAAAGCGCAACCACATTTCTCATTATTTTTAACAAGGCTGAAAGAGTTTTACCGAAGCTACAAATTTATGAAATAGGACGGCATGCAATGAAAAATCAGGAGGTAAAGCTGTTTACCATAATCTAATAAAAAGTAAATGCAACAAAGTGGCAATGGCTTTTTTTATGCTAACTGTAACAGGTTTTCAATATGTAAATTAAAAGATCACACACAGTACAACCATCCTGTTGCTAGTTTTACTAACTTAGGAAAATTGGCTCAAACACTACCTTCATTCCCGTTGTGAAGTTAACGACTCCCATGATGGTAACCTGTGCGAGTAAAATTAATGCCAGTGAAACTATGTGCTGTAATTGTTGAAGTTGTCCTATCAATGTGCACAGTGCAACGAGAATTGACTGGAAATGTGACCACTAATTTTATGAACTGTTAATCACATAGCTACACAGCTGCATTCGAACCTTTAGCAGTGAAAGTGTATGAACATATGCATGCAAATGCTCTTCACAACCAAATGCACATTTTTGCACACCATGTATTGGGCAATTGTGCAAGAAGTAACGACACTGTGCTCCGACCTCAAGCCTGCATGTCAGTATATAAACCAACTTAGCTAGCAAACTTTGTCCTCTGCACCAACACGTTGAATGAAATTTGGCACAGCATGGGCATCTTTATCAGGGTTACAAACTATGCACAGTGTGTTCTCTTTGCTCGTACTGACAAGAACAAAACCTGACCACTTTTTACACATGCATTTGTCGCAGCTCCAGGGGAATAGATCCACAGCCTGGTCCCTCCGGGAGCAGAAGTGCTGCACGAGAGTCTGCCACAGGAGGCGGTGCAGCGGGCTCCAAGGAATGTGCCGTACAGCCGACGTTGGTGCTGGGAGGCGGTTCCTGCAGGAGACAGAGAGGCAGCAGCAGCTGGAGGGAGCGAATCTCCTGCTGGAGAAGGAGTGCACAGAAAGGGTTAAGCAAGCTGCCACGGCAACGATCGCAGCAGAAACTGCTGCAGAGGAGTTCTACCATCAGTCAAAAAATTACTAGAGGACCAAAAAACTTTGATTGGACTGGAAACACATCGTGCAGAATTGCAAATCAAATTGTTAAAAAAACAATTAGAGTAAACATTGACAAAAAAAGAGTAAACATTGACATATTATGCTGTTTTTAATTTTCAATTTGAATGTATTTGTTTACATATGACAAAGCCAACACAGCTGCTGAGAAATAAAATTCATTTTACTTGCAACTGTCAATATATTTCTGGATTCAGATCTGCTATACTCCGTCTCATCCTACGATGGACTAAAGCCCAATGCTACGGGCCGCCGGGTTCAATCACGAGCCTGTTTGAAACCATGTGGTATATTTCCGATGGGCCATAGTCCTTCGTCGGGTGAGATGAGATATAACTAAATAATGTACAGCGTATTAAAAATTTTATATATCAACATTGTATCACAGAGGATAAGTTGCAAAAGGTAATGTTTGACGACTTTACATCATTGGGGGTACCTTGCCAGCACAATGCACTGGTACTCAAGACCATGCGAAGCAGCATGTGCAATATATTGGTATACTTACGCTCAACCGATGAACTGGCTGATGATGGCATACCGAGCCTCATTGCTGTCGTCACGACCCGCTGCCACGGGCTCGACGGGAACCTCTCCGGGAGGACAGTCCTTGGCATGCTGCAGGGGTATATCTTGGCCAGGTTGTGCAGGACACAGCAGGCAACAGTGATGTCACAGCATCTCTCTGCTGCATTCTCAACTCAGCATGGAGGCAGTGGAACCTACGCTTGAGCTGGCCTATCGTCCTGCACAGTGTATAAATGGAGCAAGATCTGTTATCCATTTGAAGTGGTTTAACAAGAACATCTAATGAGGTCGGCATGTGATGTCTATCATTGCTCCAGCCCATTGAAAACATGGTATTATGCCTAATATTTTATATTTTTGCTGGAATATTTTAACATAGTAATGACATGCAGATTTTGATAAAGATACCAGTGATGTGATTGGTCCGAGTCATTTTGGCGCAGCTCTTGGAGCAGTCAAAAGTCAATTTAGGAGCAACAAAAAGAACTTCTGTAGCATAAATAAGCAAACATTAATTTTTATTCATACCAATGCAAACATTATGTCAAGCTTAATTTTTCGGCCTGTCCAACTAAAAGTCAATGTCTACATTGCCTTCTCACATACATTCAAACCTTTGTTAGCATCAACTGCACAGCAGGAGTGCCTCAAACACAAAACTATAGCGTTTAGTTGCATGGAGAAGCACCATGACAAGGTGACAAGAAGGTGAGTGATGAAGGACAACACAAACTGCTTTGAATAATTATTTTAGGTACTGAATGCCACTGAAATATACAATAACATTGATCACCTAAACTGATGTTTCCTTCAAGTACTAGAGGTTGTATTAAAACTGCAATTTATAATTCAGATAAAAAGCAAAGCACTTGTCATTTGATTATCAACATAAATTACATTTTATCTGTAGAACTTCATAGCAAAAACGGCACGTGAACGAAACTTGAAAACAATCCCGCCGAACTCATTCAGGTTCTTCCCGAGATTCCATCCACTGCTCCTGTCAATTTACTAGTTCTAATCTACTCACATCTATAGAAAATTGATAGCTAAACAAATGAGTTGGCATAAATAAATAAACATACAAAAGAGCACATATAAATGTTCTTGCAATACCGAAGTACCCTTACTAAATCTTGAATTCGAAAAAGGTACCGCTAGGATCTCACAATCTATCATATTTACGAGCCGAAGTTGTATTCAGGAACTGTGTTGCGTCTCGCTTTGGAGGAGTGCTTTCCGCTTAACACGGAGGTGCGCTGTGGCGAAGCAAGACATGCAAAATCGCGATGCCTACTCCGTGATGTTTGCTTCTCTGCAGTACACCAGAGTGCGGTGAAAAGCGCACTCAACGACACTAGCTAACCCTCCAGAATAAACAGACGACTAACATGAAAATTATTACGAAACTTCCAGATACTGTCAGTCATTCATACAAAATGTGATAGAATAGTATGGTATTTGAGACGATAATCAAAAGTTTTGAAAACCTGAAAACTTGCGTAAGCATATCATAACGGTCCGGCTGGGCAGCGAGGCCCGAGCTATTATATTTCAGTATTATTAAAGTGACATTAAGTTTTGGCACTATGTTGGAGCACATTCCTCACATTTTGGTTAAATGTAGCAGAACGTAGCAGGGTAATCACTTTGGGGCAAATAGCGCAGCAATCCCATCACTGATATAATGAAAATGTTCTTCGCAAAAACCTGCAAGGTAAATGCAGTTTGAGATAAGCAGTATTTAAGAGGATATGTGTGAATATGTCTGTACTCAAACTGTCCAAAAACA
Source organism: Ixodes persulcatus (assembly GCA_013358835.2). Lineage (NCBI taxonomy): Eukaryota > Metazoa > Arthropoda > Arachnida > Ixodida > Ixodidae > Ixodes > Ixodes persulcatus. The sequence continues at coordinate 1,662 of JABSTQ010006446.1, read as the reverse complement.
AGACCTGCCTAAGCCATTGTGTAATTTTATTTTCACATTGCAAGCATTGCTTTTTCTTTTTCTAAGAATCGCTTTACATTGAGGCATTTCTAACAACTGCTATTGTTTGAGAAGTATGAACTTCTAGTAAAAACTTGTAGGTTAATAAACCCAGTCATGCAGCACCAACAGGACGGATATGTTTCAGAGAAATCCAAACTTCTATTCTGGAATTCAAACAGAAAAGAGCGAATGAAATATAACAATTAATGTGACAAAGAGTTAGCTGACAAATGGCTGAATTTTGTGAATTGACTTACTTCATACCCACAAAGCTGGCTAATCTTAGAATAAACATTACAGGCTATGGCGGTAGGCTATAGCCAGTAATATAAATAAGGTGGAGTAGAGATATGCCTTCCTTTCATTGCTTCTGAGCAGCCGTAGCCTTCTATGCAAGAACATAAAAATGGCAACAAATGTAAAGCACAGGCACAACCATATGAAAAAGATTAGGTGCCTCAAGGTGCCGAAACCCTGAAGCGTCGAACCAGGACGCATAGCCTGGCTTTACCGTTCCACGATGCTCCTCGTTGTACTATGCGACGCATCGTAGGCGACCTCTGCTGCTGAGACGGAGAGAAGGGCGTCATCAGCCATGGCTTGCCAGGTGTCAACCGCTATCTCCAAGCAGTAGACCATCGTAAACGCCATCGGCCAGCTTGCCTGACACCGAGCCCTCGGTGAATATCCTAGTCGTGGTGCTTCCAGGCATCAACAGCACCCGCGACCGAAGGAAACCCACCGACCTCAAAGAAGGCCTGTTGCAAGGCATGACCCTCAGCTTCACTTGGCCACCTGCATTGTAGACGAATTTGAGTCAGTCTGTAGCACTATGACATTAATAGCGATGGTATTGTTGTTGTGATCACATGCTTAGAAATAACACACCTGTCATTCATCTTCATCAATAGCGAGCAATAAAAACTTTGTCCGCACAATGACAGTACTCAATAGCCGGAAGACTAGCTCAGTAGCACCAAGTGCATAGTTGGGAGTGTAGAAACCAGACTGTTTATAAATATCTGCACTCCTACTTTATTTGTAGTTTAGTTGCATTTGCACCTGCACCAATAATAGGTACCAAGGTAGTCATTTTGTACACTCAGTTGGTTCGTGTAATTTTACTGCTCAGTTCACTGGTCTGCATGTCACGCTCATAACCAGAAAACAAATACCGAGTGCTGAAGCAACACTATTAATGTTTATTTAGGGAGGTACCAGTATACGGGGGGATCGATACACTGGCAGATATTCATTGAAGGGTCATCGCATAGGTGGTGCGCCGTAAATAAATTGCCGAATAGGTGTGCTGCGAAGACCACCTTCAACGAACTCAGGTATTCACGCACCGAAATTTCTATACCAAGGGTTTCTGAAATAATGGTGATTGCTCATCGAGCGATCTAGGCCCAGCTTCCTTCTCGGAAAACTGGCATGCACATGCGCCTAGTATGGGGACGAGCCAGGAGATTCTCCAAACCACTTACCCTACGAAGTCTGGGCACGACGTGACAAGGCCAGAGTCACCCCCTCACAGTCCGCGCAGCAGTGGAGACGTGCACGGGATGTAGTCCCCTGCGGTGATGAGGAAGTTCTCGGGCGTAGACTACAGGCGACAAA
>JABSTQ010006445.1:0-101704 GCA_013358835.2 Ixodes persulcatus | reverse complement strand
CCCCACCGATTTCCAGGTGTTGAAGTAAACATTTTGAGTAAGAATCGCGCGCTTTAAACTGTCAAAAGTGTCACGTGCACCTATTTTGCCAGTTCTACCTCTAAAACTTCGTCTTAATTATCCGACGCTCTAGTTATATATATTGTCAATGAACGCTCGCGTTTGACAATGAGAGGCACGCCCTTCAAAGCAGAATTTATTTTCGTCGTCCCCTTGCATTGTCCCTTTAAAAGAAAACTGAAAAGGTTCTTGATTGAAAAAAAAAGTTAGAGTATTGTTACATTGTGAATTTGATTATCAAGTTCATTTTCTCTGGAGGTGTAACTAAACGCAAAAAAGCGCGAAAATACTTCCGACGAATCGTTACGTCATGAAAGGATCTTTCAGCCGCCAAGCGGGTCTCGGTCGCGTGGGTAGTGCATGCAAGCTTGCCAGGTATATTTCCCCGCACGGACAACAGTCGCGACCATAGAGTTATTATGATGTACTCTAGAGGTTGAACTGGCGCCGGTGTGCTGCTGTAAATTGAAGCAGAGAACAACCAGTCGGAAATTGACTTCCGGCAATGCATTTCAACGTGAAAAAGACGGTATATTTTCTCCCAGCGCTTGATCATAAGAGCAAATATCACGAATAATTCTTAGGTATTATAAGATAGATTGAAACAGTTTTAGTCGCGCAATCAGATTAATTGGTCAGTTACGATTTTTTTTATTTTCAATTCGTGGCGTCAAATCCGGTGCTATAACCGCTTCATACATGCATTTATGTGCACTGTCGGACACTGTTAGGGCGAACCCGGCGTCGGCGCTTTCCAGCATGGGGAATATACGTACCAAACGAACGATGGACATGTCGAAAACCAAGAGAAACGGCTAAAAACTACGCAGTAACAATTTATCACTAAGTTCGTGTACATGCAGAGGATCAAAATAAAGTGAAAGCCACGTAATATAGTGCAATTTGCAATCAATAACTACTGCCTATTCTTTCCGCTCATGAATATGTGCGGAGATGCTTGTTCTTCCTTCGAAACAACACGCGCACGCTCGAAATCTTTTACCATGGAAGAAACCAGACAACAGTTACCCAAGAAACGCTGCCCGACATAGGAAATAATAAAACGACACACCTTTCATAGCCCACGTACTTTATTTTTTGTGTTGCGAATGTTGTTTTTTTTTTTTCCTCTCGGAAAGATGCACGGCAGTCATTTTCATATTGTGTCAGGACGAGGATGTTAGCAATCTATAAGCACCACCGGAATTCTTGCGAACCTTGAACGCACTCTACGTTCCTTTCCGTTGTTGCTTTGCTTAGAGCCGTCGCTATTTTTACATACCTGCCATGCAACAGAGGTTAGGGCTTCAAATATAGCTGTTGTTATTTGCGCGTTTTATGGCGCAAGAGCTCCGACGGCCATACTACGCCAAACTAGGTCAGCTAAAAAACATTGGTAAAAGTACACCAAGACTATACTTTTCTGAAAACCAGTAGTTTTGAGATGATATGAGAGGCTGCTCTTCTAGGACCAAAACAGGGTGAAAGGGGATGTTGTATTCGAACAACTCAAAGAAATAGGTCTTGTATTGTTGTTGAAGGTCACAGCAAAGAAAGGGAACACGTAGAACAAATAACGGTCCTCCACAGTGCTCGTATATTGGCGGTTCCTAACCTAGAAGAAGGTATTGAGAGTATGAAACGAGTGGCCAATTCTCAACTGTCTCAGGAGGACTTCGTGAAAACGAGTTTTATTATAGGAGGTTTTCCATGTACCAAGTTTTGGTTTGATGGCATGAATGTTATTATTATCGGCTATCTTCCGTTCAGATTCCCACAGCCACGAAAGTGAAACTTTTATGGACGTTTTAAGGTCTTGGTAAGGTACGCGGACATTCGATGGTGAAAGATTCTTTAAAGAGGCGGCTAGTCTATCTGCAGCCTCGTTGTCTTTTTTGTAACTAAAAAAAAGACAGATACGCAATGCTGCTTATTCACAAGCGTCTCGCGTTCAATAGTCTCCAGCCGAACTAAATGGTATATGGTGGAACGTCCTGATTGCACCCACATTTATTTACATTCAAAATATTGTGTTGCCCCAGGAAATAAACAAGTCGCTTATTAATCATCCTTTCAAACGTTTTCCCTAAGCAACTAGTCCGTGCAATCGGCCTGTAACTTGTAGGAAGTGAAGGATCTTTTCCAGGCTTCAGCAGCGGAATTACTACTGCCTGCCTCCATTCGGCGGGGAAGTGTGCATCGTTCCATAGTTCATTGAAATGTGTCAAGAGGGCTGTGAGTAACTCCTCCGATAAATGCCACATCATCTCATAATGTATTCGATTAGAACCGGGGGATGAACGCTTCCGGAATTTTAGAGCCATTTGAAGCTCAACCATTGTAAACGGTTGATTGTTGGGTGCAGAGGCTCCTCTTGCCAAGCTGACTTTCGTTCTTTCTGCATCCGCTTTAAACTTCAGAAACGCTGGAGAGTAATGAGAGGAGTTTGAAATGGCTACAGAATGTGTGCCCAACACATCTGCTTGGTCATGTAGCGAGTTTACAGAAGGAAAAAGAGGCACTGTAAAGCAGCGGTATTTGCCTTCGATCTTGTGCTGCCTGTCCCACACTTCCTTTGCTGGTAGCAGCTGATAGAGGACAGGTAGCCTCTCCAAGGCTTCCTCTTGGCCCGCTTCCTGGTCCAACGAACTTATGCCTTATTTCATTGAAACTGTATCAAATACATGAACGTCGGATATGTGCGAAATGTACCCCATGCCTTGTCCTGTTTTGTTTCAGTATTGGAAGAATCATCATTCCTTTACGGTTTACACTTTTTGGGGATGATAGAGGAGGTCTGAGGTATAGAGAAAAAATCGGCATTAGTGATTTGTTGTGTTGTCTATGTGGTGGCTTCATCGTGTGTTAAGGACAAGAACATGCAAGGCTTAAGCTGTGCATTTAGGCTGAATAAATTCTAGACTGCCTTTTCAAGTTTCCAACGAGGGGTACGTTTCACTAGGCTTGGAACAAAAACCAGATCCCTCAGAATGACTGGAAAGTGGTCACGTCTAAAAGGATTATACAATACTTTCCATGCAAATAGAAAAAAAAACGCTGAACGGGATGAGATGGCAAGATCGATAGATGTAAATGAATGGCGAGCTGCGCTGAAAAAGGTTGGCTCTCTCTTATGCATAAGGCACAGCCCAGATGATAATATAAACTGCTCAAAGCCCCCAACACGTGAGTCTTGACGGACGCTACCCCGCCAGGGGTCTTGGTCAGACGCATGAATGGAGACTTCCGTGCCATCATCCACTGCCTCTGTTTCTTGAGGTGAGGCCTTTGCTGCAATATTGGGTAGGCTCGGAGAATGGGGCACCATGCCCCGTCCACGAACAGCCCCAGCCAAAGGGGCGTGGGAGGTGCTGCGCGGGGCATCGCCCAAGTTCATCCGTTCCTGCCCCTTAGGCACTGCAGGTGCGACACGACAGCCGTGCCGCTCCTTGGATGTTCTATTCAGGGAGTGTGAAGAAGATCGCAGAGGAGGGACGGTTGATGTTGGCGCCAGCCGATCCTCAGCTTGGAATGCAGCCTACGTACCCTCTACATGAGAAGGCTGAGGCTGCTGTCTCGCAGGAGTGCGATTGTTTGCGCTCTGGCTGGGAGGGTCAGCAAACCGACCAGCCAAGATTGCTCGCCTGGAAGCTGAATCGTCAGCTGGGACGTGGGAGACTGCCGTGGATTCACATAGTACAGAAAGGGCATCTGCGTTGCCACTGCACCCTTAAAAGGCCCATGAAACGAATTTTGGGCTGGTATAAATCACTTTAGATTGGGATTTTACTAATAGCACATCGTTCAGTGGGCCAAAAGAAAAAAAAGGTAGAAAGTCAAAAGCCTAACTTTCAGTGCGAAAATTCGAAAACACAGCGGACTATTTCGTACCTCCTCCCCTTCGTAAGCTCTCTGCCTTTTCACTGAGATACATCCGCGGTTCCCAAAGCGCGTCACCGGGTCCAAACGCACGTCACACGATACCGGACCTCACTTATTCTCTTCACCCCTAAGCTGACGTTGTGGTGGAAGCTACGCGCTTGCCCGGCCAATCAGCCGCCTTCCTTTCATCACCAGACCTCATTCTCTGCGCGTGGGTATGCGCGAGAGAGCGTGATAACGCGGCAAAAGTTTGGCTGGCCCAGCGAGCACGTAGCTTCCACAGCACTGTCAGCTTCGGGGAGAACGGGGTGGGGAAAGCAACTTTTGTTTGAATTTTGGGCGACGGGCTAATCTTCTAGGGGGACAATGGCTCTGTCCAGGTATACAAACGAGATTCCGAGCTAGAGGAGACTCCCCTTTTTTCGTCTTCTTGAACAGTTTGATGAAATACGCGATTTTTGAGTTGAGGAGGAAAGCTAAACAGGAAAAAGTTGGAAAAGCGTTTCTTAAGTGTGCAGGTCCCCGCTGCACCACCTGCGCAGAGCCACCCTTGCGCAAGAGCGCAAAGCCATGGCGCGCTTTCGGGTAGGATAGGTTTTCTCTGACCTTCATGGTAAGTACTTCTCTCTCTTCGTTTTACGTCTAGCAAGATCGAGCAACATTTCACACAATGGGCTTCACTGGAGCAAGAATCCGCAGAATAGTCGTTTTTACCACACTTGGCACAAGTGGCTTTAGCACGGCAGTTCTCAGAGCCGTGGCCAAACTGTTGCTGTTGAAACATCTCCGAGGGTTAGGCACATAGGGCCGAACTCTGCAGAGCAGGTAACCAGCCTTGACCGCGTAGGGAAGTGTGTTGAATTGGAAAGTTAAAACTATATGCTTAGTTTTTCGTTCCTGGCCGTCACGACGCAAGGAGATGCGCCTTGCAGAACTCCTTGATCAAAAAGTCACTCAACATTTTCACTCCCAGATGTCTCAAGAAGGTCATCCTCGGAGATAACGTCTCGGATGGAGTTCAAATTGCGGTAAGGTGTGATCGTTACTCCATGATCAGCTACAGAACTCAAGGCAAGCAGAGCAGCACTCTGCTCGCTTGATTCAATTTCGACGAGTAGGTAACCGGATTTAATTTTCTTGGCTTTGAATATCTTACCGACAACACCTTCCAGTGTTTTTGCGACAAGGAATGGAGATAATTTCGACAGCTGTTTCTCACTTTCAAAGTGAAGAATTAAAAACTTGGGAAATATGGTAGGTGTCTGTGGTGCGTTTTTTGTAGTTTGGACTTCGGTGCGGACGTTTTCAGGGGACGCTCGAGGAAGGTTTTCGCTTAAAACAAATATGATGGGCAGGAATTTCGGAATCAGTAGCGCACCACTCACCACGGAGTCCAGCAAGGGGTAAGGTAACACCTCATAACCGGTCTGGCTTGTCTGAGCATGTTACTCTACCAGTGCTACCAGGATGCTATCACCAAGTGCGGGTCAAGATAGTTCTGTCGCCACCCAAGGTTAGCCCTTGCTGCCAAAGAAGGTGAAATAGAAAAGAAAACGAAAAGAAGAAGGAGGTTAAAGATAGGAGAGGAGAGGAAAGGCGACTGACTGAATCGTACTGGTCGGGCCAAGCCAGGACACCCGTCTACGAGAAGCGGGGGCCGAAGTGGTTCTTTGCCTTATCCGGGGGCCCATAAGGGTCCAAACCGACCGCCCGTTCGCCTCAGCCACCAGGATGCCTTTTTCCCCGGACACGGGAAAGCAACGCACAATCAGACGTGGGCGGGCGAACCCGCATGGCTTGGGTCCCGTGGTGACGCCACTCATCAAACACCTGGTTTCACAGGTGTCACCTGCGGGGCCCGAAATATTGCGAAGTTTAAGATCGCTCAGTGGTAAAGAAAAACCCTTTAAATAAAGCAATTACCTTTTACATTGTTAATGGAAATACATACATTTCAGTGCGACTCAGATAAGAAAAGTTCTTCATAATTTTTTTACGTCGAGGAGCCAAAATGCAGAAGCCTTTTTCCATAGGAATGCCCAGGAGCACCACAAAAGTAGACTGGTTGTTGCCTTCTTCAATTTGCCTCCCGAAAGTGGCATAGACGTTTTTGGGAGGCGAACCTTGTGGGTCGCCTGTCAGTACCGCCCGGTCAGGCCGAGTTCCATTCGCCCCGAGGAAGTCACACAAGGAGCGCTATCATAGAGAAAAGGTTTAATTGCTACTTAAGGCCTCGCCGTGGTCCGGGTCTTCCTGGGCTCGTGAGGTCTGGCTTTTCCTGGGCTCCTGAGCACCGTCTCGTCCGTTGGTCTCTGGCTTCCGAACTGCCTCTCTCCTCGCGCGCACCCCACGAGCCTCCCCCTTCTTCGTCTTCGCCGCCCCCGGCACCGTCCCTCCGCGTGCCGTGCGGCTCACTGACCCCCACACTCCCCTCCCCTCAAGCCTGCAACTCCGGGGGGGTCCGAGGCATGCCGAGTCCCTGGAGCGGCCGCCAAGCACTCTTCTAGCTCGCCCATCTCCGCGTCGCTGGTGGTGGCGGACGCGGATGGTGCCGCAGCCGCCGAACGGGGGGCCGGCACCGGTGGCACCAGTGCGTGTTCGGGGAAGAGGCCGAGCGCCGGGTCTTCGGCGGCGGCTCCGTCGACGAAAGAATCTGGCCCGTCGGTAACATCCGGAGTCGCTGGATTGTTGGCCAAGTACTCCTCCAGATCATTCATCTCCGCGTCGCTGGTGGTGGTGGACGCGGATGGGGCCACAGTTGTCGAACGGGGGGCCGGCACCAGTGGGACCGGTGTGTGTTCGGAGAAGGGGCCGAGAGCCGGGTTTTCGGCGGCGGCTCCGTCGACGAGCAGTTGGTCGGGGGCAGGACTCCGGCTTCCCGTAGCTTGGCTGAAGCCGAGAGCCGCAGGAGCTAGAAGGTCTGGCCGATCCCGGCGAAGCAGTTGTACTGTCGCTGCGACGCCGGCGGGGCGGCCCATGTTTTTCAGGAGGTCAGTGTGTCGGCGGCTGGCCTCGTGCGTGTCCTGGTGGACCACCGGGACCTGGCACAGCCAGCAGGCGTCTGGGTGGTCGTCAGGTAGCGAAAAGCGGGGCAGCGTATGCCCCCGGAAGGGCTGCGGGATCTGGGCGGGCAGCTGGGAAAGGTTTGGACGGGGCTGGTTCCTCCATCGCACCCTGGACACGAAGTGGACGGCCTCTTGGCCATCCTGGGCCGTCCAGGTGGCCACGGTGTGGCGAGGTGGCTTGCGCCGGGCTGATTCTCCAGCCGCCGTCGAGACCGCTTCTCCTCGTGGCGTGGAGTCTCGTCTGCCCGCCTGGTCACTCGAGGCTCTCCGGTGCTCCCCGTCTCCGCCGCCCTGCCTCTGTTGATGTGATCGAGGCCAGGGTTGATCACCCCGCCTCTGCCAACCGGGTTGACCACCCTGTTGGTTGGTCCGCCTTGTTCTTCGCCAACCGGGTTGACCACCCTGTCGGTTGGTCTGGCCGGTCCGCTGCCGAACGGGTTGACCACCCTGTCGGTCGTCGGTCTGGCCTGTCACCTGCCGAACGGGTTGACCACCCGGTGGGTTGGGCGGGCTGGTCCTTCGTTGGAAGGGTTGACCACCCTGGGAGTTGGCCCGGCTGGCTCCGCCGGTATCCCGGGAGGTGGATGGTCGCCCTCCTGGATGGCGCCGCCCATTCTGGTTCCTCCGGGGGGGCATTTCTGGACAGAACAAGCTCTATTAACATCTTTCAAAGATTAGATCAAGTTCTAGGCCGCAGATTATAGCGCCGCGCCGAGCCCCTATCAGATCTCTCACCGACGGGTTCGTGCACTGTTCGGCTACCGCGCTTAGGCCGCGTTGCCGGTCGCGCGCGAGAGTCACGCGGAACGGAGGATTCCTCGTTTCGTTCTCGTTCATTGTCATCCCGATCACGAAGATGGTACTTTTTCAGGTCTGTGATGTGGACCGGGCCAGACTTCCTCGCTCGCATTTTCCTGAGCAAGCCTGTAGGTAAGACGTGACAGTCGTGCCTTTACTACGTAGGGCCCTTCCCACTTCTGAGCAAGTGAGGCTGCGAATCCGCTCGCTGCATTGCTCAAATGATGGGTTACTTCTTAGGACCAAGTCCCCCACCTTGTACTCCAGGTGACGATGACTCTTATCGTACTGGGCCGCCTGTTCGATCCTTGCTGCATCGAGGTTCTCTCTGGCGTCGTGCAACGCATTCGAAAGGCGAACTTTCAACTCCGCCGCGTATTTAGAGAGTGGGCGCTCCGTCGAACCTTGGTTATTTTGTAACCAGTTCTCCAGCGGAGACGATAGCTCCTTACCCAAGTTTAGAAGCGCAGGCGTTAACCCAGTCGATCTGTTGACGGTCGTCCGGATTGCAAAACCCATCTCGACAATGTGTTCGTCCCAGTCCCTGTGTCTCTCCGTTAGTGTGATCAGCATGCTCTTCAAGTTTCGGTTCACTCTTTCAGTGATATTAGCCTGAGGGTGGTATGGTGTCGTCCTTTTTGTGCTTTATGTTTTGCGCCAAGCAGGAGTCAGTGAACACTCTGCTGGTAAAATAGCTAGCATTATCGTTGATGAGACAGTTGGATGTGCCGAAACGCATGAAAGTTTCCAACAACTTCTCCCAGATGCGCTCCGAAACCAGCTTCCTCAGCGGGTGTAACTCCACCAATTTTGAGAAATGATCAGTTATTACCAATAAGTACTGGTTCCCACGGGAACTTTTTGTACTCCCGATGATGTCGCAAGCAACCGTTTCCCACGGGTAGTGACTCACTACAGGCTGCATCAGGCCTGGGGGCTTTCCCCCTCGCGGCTTCGCTTTCTGGCAGGCTGGGCAGCTACGGGCGTATCGGAGTGTGTCCTGTCACATCCACGGCCAGGTCGTGGCGCGACATTTATTTATTTATTTATTTACAGAGTACCTACATCGCCTCGAGGGCATTATTGTAGGAGGGGCAGGAAATAACACACATACATAAAAAACACAAAGTGATCACTTGTCCGCACAGATTAGATATACAGCCGAGAAAAAAATACACTGTTGTCCAAGGTGCTCACCACATCATCAGGCAGCAAGTTCCACTCTCTAATTGTCTTTACAAAAAAAGAATGACAGAAGCTGTTTGTTTTATAGGAATATTCAAAAACTTTTCTAGAGTTATCACACCTAGCTGAAACATACGTTGGCCCCAAAAGATACTCATTCTTATTAATACCAGTATTATTATAATAAATGCGATGGAAAAACTTCAATCTTAATTTTTGTCTTCGAATGCTCAAGGGCTCCCATCCCAGCATGGTTTTAACCTCTGTCATACTAGCGTATGGATCGTAGATGTTACTAACAAATCGCGCTGCTTGATTTTGAAGTTTCTCTAATCTATCGATCAGATACTGCTGGTAGGGATCCCATATAATGCACGCATAATCAAGCACTGACCTTACGTGCAAGAAGTAAAGAGTTTCTTTTACGTCTCGGGACGCGTGTTTGAAATTTCTACGGATAAAAAACAACATTTTACTGGCCTTATTAATTGTGTAGTCAATATGTTTATTCCATTTAAGTGATTGGTGAAAATAAACGCCAAGATATTTACATTCACAGACATTACCGATTGTCAGGTTTTTGATAGTATAACTCGTAAAAAATTTAGAGACGTTTCTAGCAAAATTAATGAGGTTACATTTTCCAATATTTAGGCTCATGTTCCATTGATTACACCAGTATGCTACCTTATCTAGATCGCTCTGTAGGATCTCGATGTCTCTCGTCGAATTTATTTCCCTGTAAATAACGCAATCGTCAGCAAAAAGTTTTATTGTCGACTGAATATTTTGTACAATGTCGTTAACGTAAATTAAAAATAGTAACGGTCCAAGAACACTACCCTGGGGGACCCCTGAAGTCACGGAAACGACTGAGGATTTACTTCCATTTAAGACAACACATTGCTCACGGTCACTTAAGTAATTTCGTATACAATTTAGTACCTTACTATTAATATTTATAGAGGCTAGTTTTATCAGTAGAAGGTTGTGTGGTACCGTGTCGAAAGCTTTGCTGAAATCTAGAAAGACTGCGTCTACTTGCGTATTTTTGTCATTTGCTTTTAATAGGTAATGGTGGAACTCTGCTAACTGCGTGTTGCATGAAAATCCACTCCGAAAGCCATGCTGGGATGGAGTAAAAAAGTTAGAGCTATCAATATATTTGAACATTGCGCTATATAAAATAAAATAATAAAATAATATAAAACATAACTTATGAAAAGTCTTGCTGCCGCTGCCATGACCAGCCAGAGCCGAGTAGTGGAAGTAACCGATAAACCGCCTCCGTAGCCTCCTAGGAATCACCACCCTGAACGGAGAGTCGTTCCCCTCCTCGTCGTCGATTGTTAGAATGTAGCGGAGCAATAAGCCGTCTTGGCCCAGCAGGTATGAATCAATCTGTTCGTTTACTTGACCGCCAGCGTTCCCGGTGTTGCTTGCCGTTTCCGCAATTTTCCCCAACACCCGCTGACAAAAACCATCTGCCTTTTGGGCCTCGACTAGCTCTTCCTTGCTCACCCCTTCACGCAAGCCACGATCCTTTGTTCCCTCGTGCGGCCTCCTAACACTGCGACGAGCTCCTGTTGCATCGATCCCTCCCCGCTGTCTCGCTTATGAGCAGCCGCGCGGGAAACTCGTCTCTCGCAATCCCCTGGTTGCATCTCCTCCTTCCAACCACTATCATGGGGCGCCCGAGAAAGTGCATCTGCACCTTTGTTGGTGGAGCCGTTTCGGTACTCGACAGTGTAGGAGTATCGCTACAAAGTTAGTGCCCACCGAGCTAACCTCCCCGCCGGCTCTTTCAACCTTTGAATCCAGGTTAGAGCGGCGTAGTCTGTCTGAATGACAAAGGTGGTCCCGTCTAAATACAGGTCGAATTTCCTTAGAGCAAACATGACGGCCAGCCCCTCCTTTTCCGTCACGCTGTAATTGCGTTCTGGCGGTGTAAGTGTTCGGCTGGCAATGCCACCGGGCGCAGCAGTCCGTCATGCTCTTGCAATTACACCGCACCGACGCCGTAGTCGCTCAAATCTGTCTGTACCACGAACGGACAGTTAATGTCTGGCAGGCACAGGCTAGCCGTGGCTGCTATCGCCTTCGTGAGGGAAGAGAAAGCTACCTCTTGTTCTTGGCCCCAGGCCCGTTTCGAGCCTTTGCGGAGCAGCAGGTTGAGTGGCCGTGTGAGTCCAGCGCACCCTGGAATGAACTGCCGATAAAAACCGACCATTCCAAGGAACCTTCCAAGGCTCGTCGCGTCGCGCGGCGGTGGGTAATCAAGAATGGCCCTCAAATTATCCTCGTTTGCCCTCAAGGTACCATCATCTACGATAAAACCCAAGAGGTTGTCCCTTGAGGCCGCGAGCTGTACCTTCTTTGGAATGATCGTTAACCCCGTTTTGCTCATTCTAGTTAAGATAATCTCAAGGTGTGCTAGGTGCTCCTGGAATGACTGAAAATACGACGACATCGTTCATGTATGCCATGGCAAAGTTGAACTTCGCGTCCCCTAGCACGATGTCCATAAGCCGTTGGAAACTCGATGGCGAGTTAGACAATCCAAACGGAAGGCGCATAAACTCAAACAGACCCCTGTGACTGGTGAACGCCGTCTTCTGGACATCGTGTGGTGCTACCTAGATTTGCAAAAAGCCTCTGCTACAATCAAAGGTAGTGAAAACCCTCGCGCTACCCAACGAGTACATGATGGACTCAATGGATGGGAAGGGATATGAATCCCTTCGTGTCATCTCATTAAGTCGGCGGTAGTCAACGCAGAGGCGAGCGGTGTCGCCTTTGTTTGGCGCTAAGACCACTGGGAAAGCCCAGGGGCTCTGTGACGGCCGCACGGCCCCTGTGTCTATCATCTCATCGAGAGCCTTATCTAGGTGAGCTCGCTTGTGTGCACTCAGCGGTTTGGGATTACAACCCCATAGTCTAGCATCTCCTGTGTCAATTTTATGTTGTAGAATGTTTGTAAGTCCCGGCCTCTCGGTAAACATAGATGCGTGTCGGTGGAAGGCGTCTGCTAACCTCCGGCGCTGTTCTACCGGCCCGTTGTAAGAAGCGACAATCGCTTCAACGTTTCCCGCTACGACTCGCACAGCTAATGTTTGCTCTTCTCGTGATCCGGCGAGTGAGCGTTCTGTGTCCTGACCGAAACTTGGTGGGACGGCAAAGGGGATAAGGGGACTCAACGGATTATAGTGGTACCCGTTATTTTTCAAGTCTATCATCATCCCCTCCCGGCAGACGAAGTCCTGTCCTAAGATCACAGGAATTTGCATGCCTGGCAGATAGAGAAAACGCTGCCTCCTTCGTCTGCCGTCGTGGCTAAGGTGAAGGCGTATTGCGCTTTGTGCCCTAGCCGATGCTGCTGCTAAACGCAGCGCTGTGGAAACTTCCCGCACTTGGAGTGCTCTTCGGCGACAGTCTTCGTAGACTCTGTCGCCGATTAGGGAAAGGGTCGAACCGGTGTCCATTAGTGCGTAGTAAATGTTACCACCGATCTCAACACGCACGTGTCGAGATCAGATGTCAAACCCTGAGTCCGACATGCCGACGGGGCAAACACCAACCTGTCGCTGACCGCAACTCCCGCCCCGTTGGCAGACTGATGAGGGGCCTCGGCAGCGGCCGGCAACCGCGAGTCGAGAAGTCCAATTAGTGGCGCCGGCCTCTCCCGTTTCCCTGAGACCCATGGGGGGGAGCTGCCGTCCATGTGCACTGACGCTTGATATGCCCAAGCTGATGGCATTTATAGCACCTGACCTGTCCCCTGCCATTGTGTGCTGAGCGTCCGCCGCTACCATCACGCGATGCAGTGGTGCGCCGAGGGTCATTGTAGTTCCCGCGACCCTCGTAATGATTCGCGACTCCGCGGTGGTCGGCTGCGCCGCCTCCCCTACGGGGATGCGCCCTGGAAGAGCCCGCGTTGGCTGCTCTGCGCCTCTGTTCAAAAGCGAAGGGATCTAAGGCGCGGGGCACAGCAGTTTCGCCACTCCTATGTCCTGTAACGGCCACGTACGGCGAACGTGAGTCGTCGCAAGCTCCCGCGCCTCGTCCTGTCCAGGCGCAACGCGGCTCCAGAGATTCCTGTGCGCGTGGAGGGGGGCGATACGTAAACTTGGCGAGCAAGCTCGTCTGAACGGTGCGCGCCTCTCTGGCAAGTGCTTTCAGATCAGCGAAATCACGTCCGCGCAAGTAGGCTTTAAATCTAGGATGACACTGGCGGATCGCCCTAGCTACCTTCTCCGCGTCTGACGCTGTAGGTTCGGCTCTAGAGTAGAGCTCATGGAGAGCGCGGATGTATTCTACGAGGCTCTCGTCCGGATGTTGAGTACGGCTGGCTGGCTCATCTCTGATCCGCATCTCATAGTCGGGAGGCGGAAATTCCTCTCTGAAACGTGCCCGAAAATCTGCCATCAAAAGGAACGGCCTCTGCATTCCTCTTCAACGCGCTGCATCACCCGTCAACTCGATTGTGACGATCTGTATCAGGGCCGTTTCATCCAACGCGCCCAACGCGGCAATGTACGCGTCTAGGTCCTGCAGGTAATCGTGAACCGATGCTGCGTTGGAGTAGCCCGAACAGGTCGGCGTCGGCGCGGGATTCGCCACCCCTGGGGCCAAACCCATCTGTCTAGAAAACGTCGCGAACATCGCCGTCATGGCGTGCATTCGTTCGCTAACGTCTCCCGTGTTCACCGCTGGAATTGGGGGCTCTAGCGCTGCCGCAATGCTCGCTTGCCCACTCGTGCCTTCTCCCGCGTCCGAGTCAATATCCGCCACTGACTGGGTTGAGGCCTCGGGATGGGCGGCCTTATTCCGTAACCTGGACATGGCGGCAGAACGTTAAACACTGGTCTCCAGCGGAGTAACAAAATATTCAAATGGAAAACAAAGGAAACCTGAATCTAGAAATCGCCATTCGTGGGACTCCCTGCGAGCGAACAGAAACAACGGCAGACTGATCAGGCCCCACGTTGGAAGCGCCAGTTATGTGGGTCGCCTGTCAGTACCGCCCGATCAGGCCGAGTTCCATTCGCCCCAAAGAAGCCACACGGGGAGCGCTATCATGAAGAAATACTTTATGAATACTCAATTGTGTGAGTCGGCGGGGTGCTGCGGAGGGCCAAGGCTGCCTTGTGGTCCGGGTCTTCTCTGGGCTCGCTCAGCACCGTCTCTTCCGTTCGTAACGGCACCTGGAACTGTCTCTGTGTCGCGCACCTGCCGCGAGCGTCCTTCATCTTCTTCTTCGCCCACGGCGCCGTCCATCCACGTGCAGTGCGGCTCATTGTCCCCCACACTATTTACAGAATGACGCCACTGCAGCACACAAAATGAGCTGCGCTTAGAGTATCGGCACTCCTTTCACCGACATTATTCTGGCAACCGCCATTTTGCTGCTTGTGCAGAGCAGACACAGCTGCCGATCGTCATGATTGGAAAGCGCAAATTCTTCAGCATTAGATTCGGTGTTGGGATGCTCAGTAATATTGCTTTTATCTGTTGCTAACCGTTTAAACATTTATGGAAGACGGGAAAGCGTTTCTTGTGACTTCAGATACACCTTCAGATAACTGGCAGCCATGATTTTCAGCCACAATATGGGCGAGTGTCATTACTTCGAAGCGTAGCTTATTTTGTGGGCGGATCGGTGGCCGAGTGGGCTAGCACACACCAGCTCGGAGCATGTGGAGCGAAAGCTCGCGTTGCAGAACCCAGGAATCCTGGGCTCAATCCCCACCCCTGCCCGTTTCAAACTGGATAAGCATCATACCGGCGTGCGGTCGTGTATCACTACTGCGTGGTGCACGTTAGAGACCCCAGGCTAGCGGTTGTACTGCACCGGCTTAATTGCCTATCTACAGCTGGGAGACTCGTCGCCCGTTGAGGCAGACCAACTTCTAGGCTGTATTAGCAGAAACACAACCTAATTTTTTCAGCTTATTTAGTGGCACTAGGCTCGACGATTTCATACTACAGGAGGTGCAGTATATTGTTGCCCGCACGGTGCTGTAACGAGCGCCATTGATAAGATGTCGCGTGCCAGCCAACCTCCTTAAATCGGAAGCCATACTTTATGAAACACATATCTCCTTGTGACTCTCGGTGAAAGCCGACGTAAGCGTTACGTATAGGGTGTCTTCATGTGCGCTTTGCTTAGGGTGGTGGCATCTGGCCATTTTGCGACACATGTTTATTTCTATTTTTTGTTGAGAAGCGCGTGAAAGAGCGTGTCCCTGCACGCGATCGTGGCGCTGACTGTGCTATTGCGGCATTTTGTGTTTGTTGATTTCTTTGTAGTTTCCCCTTGAGCGCGTGCTGGCGGCATTGGGTACTACGAAGGGTGGCACCGCTCTAAACAGAAGGACATTGAGGCACCTAAGTTACGTAACGTAAGAAAACAAGGTTGTCTTAGCAAGACTTACTTATTGATAAAACGACATAAAGCTAATCTAATGTGAAGATAAATCCATCTAAATTCAACACACGAAGGGGGAAATTAGTGCAGAGGCGTTCCTGCTTGGGAGGGTCAACGCATGCTTAGTCCGTTGTTGCACGAAATATATTCATAGATTGCCCCAAGCAATTTCTCAGCAGTTTAATGAAGAAACGTCTACGCAGTATAAGACGGTGCGATACGCTATATCATTTAATCGGTATTTCCCCAGCCCAAGCATGGAGTAATCTGCTAAAAACAGCTCGTCCAGGAAAACATCTTCAAGTTTTCACCTCTCCCTTTTTCCTTTTCTCCAGCTATAGTTCTTTTAATTTTTTTTTCATTTTTGTATTATTTTTTTTATACTCTTTACCCACCACGTTTTGGTGCTTATTTGAGACTGTACGGGCAATTACAAGCAGGTCAAATTTGCTTTTAGTCTCATACTGCGCGTTCTCACGCGCTTGATCATGGGAAGAAGAAAACGAAGAACTCGCCTCGTTCACTCATTCTGAAGATCGGCTTCGCTGTGACTGCCACATCTGGAACTCTGCCTGCCTTCTACCTCATGTAATGTTCGTTCTTTTGGGACAATTGCTAAATCTGCTGTTCTTAAAATAGCTCGTCTTGCTCCGTATGTGCAGATATGTTCTAAAGAGAACAAGATCGCTCTGAAGCTCGTTCTTGAACCCGACTAGGCTTAGTTTCGGTCCAGCCCTTCAATTGAAGCAGCCAGCTCTTCCTTCATAAGTCTTAAACCCTCCTCTTTACCAAGATATCCGATGGGTGAGTTTATTTCGCATGAAAACAGGGTGTCCTAATATATAAATTCCGTCTTTTTTGATCCGAAAATATTAAGTATGCATTGCGGGATGCGAAAGAACGAATATATCGCTACTACCGGACTAAGGTGCCTTCATGCGCGCTTTGTTGAGGGTGATGACATTTTGAAGCGCGTGAACGAGTGTCTCCCTGGACTCGCTACTAGCGTCAACTGTGCTACGGTGTCAATTTGTTTCCGGGAATTTTTTTTTGTATTTTTTGTGAGCGCATTCCGTCGGCATCGGGTACTACCAAGCATATCATCCGCCTTAACAGGAGGACATTAGGCACCATCGTTCGGGCCACCGTTGTCCGGACCAACGCTCTTAGATCTGCCAGTTGACAAGCACCTCGAAAGTGTGGCGTTGGAAAATTATACTTTTTTGTTGACTTCAAGAGGGCATTCTTAAACTTCGAGATGGCATTTTCCGTTTCACACACCATCTTTTCTGCTTGCGCGCTAGATGCAGGATGGTATGGTGCACTGATGTGGTGCCTGATGCCGTTTTTATTTTTCTAAAAAATATTGTTTATTTTATTTGAAAAAAAAGATTCGGCGCGTTATCAGAGAATAGTATTTTCGGTAGGCCAAAGGTAGCGAAAAAAGAGCGTAGAACGTCAATGACGCGTTTGAACGTCGTGGCATGCATCGTGTAAACGTCCAGTCACTTACAGTACGCATCGACCATGACTCCGCAGATGCAGATACGTTACGCAACCCACCGGCTGCATAGTGGATCGTTTTCAGTTACTGTTCAGGATGGCGCTGGACTCGAGGAAAACTTCGAGTCTTTCCGCAAAGTTAGTGCAGGTGCAAACACTTTTGTGGAAAGTGGTAAGTGCTCGAAACAGTCAACAACGTCGGTAGCGACGTGCTCTGCTTGACACTTGACGCTTACCATTCGCTGAGACTTAACTTGCTTGTTCGTCTGCCACGAGTAGTCCGATATCAGATCATCACAGCAACTCCATCTCCCGACAAAACAGGTCTTCATTGTCCGCATGCCTATAGTTAGCAATCATGTGAACTTATAAATTCCCGAACGCTCATCACTTGCCATCGCTAAACGCCGCTCATTCATAGCGTCTTCATTGCAAATTAACGTCTTCCTGTTTATACCGATGCTTTTGATAATATTCCTCCTAAGCTAAACTTACAACATAATGTGTGTCGGTACTTCCGAAATATTGCAACGGCGTTTGTTTTCTGGGAACTAAAATGTAACAACCTTTACAACATCTACCGGATCCCGTGAAACACAATATTTTGTGACGTCACTTTTCAGTCGTCATTATAATGGCAAGGTAAATACCGTAAATCACGATGAATTTTACTAGACGTCCGCTTCCACTGGTGTCTTAGAAGATTTGAGTCCTGCAGAAGAATTTTACATTGACAGAATATTGAAACGTCAATCAACAATTGATTCCTTCATGGTAAGATTTATTGCGAATGCGCGTGGCAACCGCCGAACCGCGTGTCCCTATACCAGCCTGACGTTCTCTCATACATGAGTTAGCTGGGCCACGCAGCGCACATGAAGGCACCCTAGGCCACGCTATTAAGCCAGCAGAGCAGAGCTGGCAGCGACGCGATCCAGGCCACGATGGGAACGTGACGATGCTCGAGCCATCTCACCTTGAACCAATATTTCGGCCACCCCACGGGTGCGTGTAGACATCTATTGGTTGAACTAACGCCTTTTTCAAGATGGCTGCCGTGGGACCGCAGCCTTAATATAAAATACACATGGTGACACGTGTTCAAGAATAGCTTGATGTGCATTTCCCATTTTGTGCCGCTTGGAACACCACGTGAAAGACAGAAAAAGCGTTAGATGTCAGGGTGTTAGATGCCTGGATGCCCACAGTGAGCGGGCCAGTAATCTCAGAACAACAAGCGCGAGGCTGCAGGTGCGCCACAGCTGCTTTTGCGCGCGCTCTAATGTGCGTTTGTAACACCATGGTAGGTACACATGTCTGACGTGATCTAAATGAAATGGGCGCCATGAAAGGGATCCCGCCATTTGGAATTCCTCCACGTATGCGAAAACATTTTAATGTTTTTATCACTTACAAAAATCATTTCGCAACCAAACTATGCTTGTCGGAATGGTTCGACTATATTTTGTTTCGAAAACCACCTCGGTGACTCTAAAGTGGCAATGACATTAAAACAAAACACAAAACAATAGAACGTCTGAGTGTCTCTGAGCTAACGCGCTGGCCCATGCATCCATATTTTTCGGGTTTAAATATTGACCAAGGTGCCCGCAATCTGACGTGGGCCAATATGAGGTTTCTGTTGCGCGTCAAAAAAATCCCGAATTCGACAAAATAAACCCGCAATCCTTTTTTTTTTTTAGTTGGGCGTGTTAGGTTATTTTGTTGTTTTGGCTTGTAAAATCTTAACACCTGCATATTCGATTTGCTTTACCTTAGTTTGGAGCACAGCCAACGCTACGGGCTGATGAAGCCACTGAAGCAGCGCCAAGATCCCGACGTCAAGCAGTGTGTTCGCTTCGTGTGCTTGTGCGGTCGGGCTAAACTATAGCCACTAAATAAGCTAGGCTTCATACACACCTTGGTGCTTAAAATGATGGTTGTCAATTATCTGAAGCTTTATCTGAAATCACCAGAAACGCATGTTCCATCTTCCGCAAATGTATAAACAGTTCGCGACAAAGCAAAGCAATATTACGTGAGCTTCCAAACAACGAAACTAATGTGGAGGAAGTCGCATTTTTGAATCATGACAATCGGCAGTAGCGTTTGCTTTGTACAAACCACAAAGATGTCGGCGCAGACAACAATATCAAGGAAAACAGTGCCGATACCTTAGGCTGCAACCCCACCATGCATGACGTTTTGGTGCTATTTTGACGGTTTATAACTTTCTTTCTATGTGTCCTACAATAATACAGTTAATATATAATTAAAGAGCAGTGTTTCAACAATACTTTAGTGTCTCAATTTTACGAATATCTATAGCAGTTAATTAATTATTCAGCTTTTAATAGACCAAAGTTTCTAATAAAGAAAAAATATTTCTCGAGTTATAACGTCCCATTGTTCAAGATATTTTACGTGAGCGTTCGGTTAGATATAATGAATTAAAAAAAGTAAGCAATAAACTGTACAGATGATGTAAATTTTAACATAAAAAAATAAAATTTAAAATGGTAATATTTTATGATGCTATAAAAACGCAATCACGCCAAACATTCAAAATTACGAGACATTAAAGTAAGAAGCATCCTTCGATGCTACATTTTCCTAAAGTTCGATATTGATATGTTACACTTTAAGAATGTTATTAGACCTAAAATTTTGCGCATTCAGTTACGGCAAATTGCAGTTTCTTAGTATAAAACACAGATGACGGCACGTGTTCAGGAATAGCTTGATGAGCATTTTCCGTCGTGTGCCGCTTAGAACGCAACGTGAAAGACAGAAAATGCGCCAGATATCAGGGTGTCAGATGCCTGGATGCCCACAGTTAGCGAGCCAGAGATATCAGAACAACAAGCGCGAGGCTGCGGGTGCACCACAGCTGCATTGCTCGCGATCTGCTGCGCGTCGGTACACATGCCTGACGCGATACAAATAAAAAGGGCGCCATGAAGGGAATGCCACCGCGTATGCGAAGACATTTGAATGTTTTTATCGCTTGTGACGAGCTTTTTTGCAATCAAAGTATGTTTGTCGGAATGGTTCGACTATATTTTGTTTCAAAAACAACCTCGGTGGCTCTTAAGTGTCAATGATATTAATACAAAGCATTAAAACCTCTCAATACCTCTGAGCGAACGCGCTGGCCTATATTTGCCGAAATCTGACGGAGGCCAATCTGTGTTTCGGTTGCAAGTCAAAAAATCTCGAATTAGTCAAGATGAACTCCCAATTTGTTTTAGGGGTGAAGCTCGTTAGGGGCTAGCCATGTCCGTCCGACCATCTGTGTGGTGTCCGTCCATGTGTCTGGCGTCCAGTGCTCGTGCTCCTGCCCGTGAGCTCACGTGCTCACGAGCACGTGAGCATGTGCTCAAGTAGAAACAAAAATTTGAAAAAAAGAACAAAAAAAGATAAAAATGATGAATAAAATGTTTGCACAGTCGACAAGATTTGAACCTCTGCGGGGAGACCCCAATAGATTTTTAGTCGATCGCCGTAACCACTGGGCCACGACTGCTGGACGAGTATGGGGCTCTTATATGTGGTAGTAACTCAAGAGCTGAGGATATAATAGACGAAACGTTGAATGTAGCCGCTCAACGTCTGTACAGGAGAGGGCGCTGCGGTCAAATGCGTGTATAATCGCCTTAAACTTTGCATGCATTGGCTCAACGTTTATAGACGAGAGGGCGCTGCTGTCAAATGCTCAAATGCGTATAAGCACGTTCCATACCACACAGTCTCTTTCTGACATGGATGAAAACGAACGAAAGGCTCGGCATGCTGCGGCTCAGTGTCAACACTGACAAGCACCACCAGAGCTTTGCCCCAATCAACATCATTCACAACGTGGAGATGCGCTCAATTTTTTATTAGGCGTGTTACGTGATTTTGTTGGTTTGACTTGTGCCAACGCTACAAGCTGATTAGTGCCACTATATAAGCTCTAGGTCTGATGAAGCCACTGAAGCCGCGCCAAGATCGCGAGGTCAAGCAGTTGTTCCCTTTCTGTGCCAGTGCGATTGGGCTAAACAAGAGCCACTCAATAAGCTACGCTTCAAACAAATCTTGCTGCGTAAAATGATGGTTGACAGTTAGCTGACGCTTTATCTGAAATCACAGGAAACGCTTTTCCGTCTTCCACAAATGTTTAAACAGTTTGCGGCAAAACAAAGCAATATAACGTGAGCTTCCTAACACCGAAACAAATGCAGAGGAAGTCGCACGTTTGAATCCTGACGATCGGTAGTTGCGTTTGCTTTGTACAAACCACCAAGATGGCGGTGCCCAAAACAATATCGGGGAAAAGAGTGCCGATTTTCTAAGCGTAGCTCATTTTGCTTAGCTCAAAGGCTAAACCAAGTCCGGTAGGGGATCCTTGGCCGAGGGTGTTGTGGCCAGTCATGGGCACGTTACCAGTAAAAAGTAACAGTGTTACATTTACAATTACCTAGAGAGAAAAAGTAACTCTGTTACAGTTACAGTTACCGGTTTCAAAAAGTAACGTGTTACAGTTACAGTTACTGCAAAAACAGTAATGCCGTTACTTTCTCGTTACATTTTTTTTTGCGTCATTCGCCGTTTCAGCATTTTGATGTGCATAATTTATATGCAATAATTGTTATAACTTAGAATCAACCGTTTTTCAAAATTGTCATCGGCCCGCGTCAGTGTACGTTTTGGTTTATTTTTCACTCCGAAACAAATGAGGACAGAGATGGTCACATAATTAGATTCTGGTATTTACTCGGAAGCAGGCCTAAACATAGCATGTCAAGCAGCTTCCAAAGAATATAGGCGGAAAGGGGACAATTAGCTTCAGGTGCTTTACAAGTGTGCGACGACCACCGCGGCGTCTATGTCCGAAACGCCAACTGTGGAAGTCGTGTTCACTAGAGCGGCTTCGAAGAGAAATGATAAATTAAACAAGCGCCGGCTTTCAGCACAATTTGGGGACGGCTTTCTTGAAATCTATTAGGGATGAGGAAACGGCGAACGACTGGTAGTAAAAACGACAGCACGGACATATCCCAGACATAGCCCAGACGAAATACTCGGAGAAATTGCACGACCACCAACACCCACAGATGGTACGCACGAGAGAAGAGTGAACCACAGTCGGTGAAACAGACATTGTTTGCCGCCCCTACCACCGCGGGCGCCGCTTCCTTTATCTCCCGGTTTCGTGCTGACTCGAATGTCGTACATCCTCAGTCATGGGCTGAACCAGGCTGTTTTTGTTTGTTTATAGCGTAGCCACGCTTCTTTTTTTTTTTTTGTCAGCGAGAAGTTTGGAGAAAAATACTTCAAGATGGCAATTTCTCCATGTCCGCGGCAGTGGGTTCAATTTATATAGTAAAAAAAAAGGTAACTGTAACGGCCTGAACAGTTACAGTTACCCAATAAAAAGTAACAGTGCTACAGTTACAAGTTACCAGTATTAAAGAGTAACGCGTTACAGGTAAAAGTTACCGGAAAAAGTAACTAGTTACCGGTAACGCGTTACTAGTAACTAGTTACTGCCCAAGACTGGTTGTGGCACCGCAGATCAGAGCACGTGGTGAAATGCGGGAGTGCGAGCTCCGTTGAAAGCACGGAGCTCACGCTGCAGAACCTGCAGGGACTAAAGCCCCTCGATGTGTTTCCGTTGGTCTTTCAAGTAACGTCAAATGTCCCAGTGCACGAGACCCGTGTCTCGAGCGGCCCTTGCAGGCAAATGGCGCCGCAGCACTAAAATGACTGTCCCTTGAAAGTTAATGGAAGCAGAGCACACGCTCGTGGCATGTGTCTTGCGCGTTTCGACAACAATGGTTGGCGGTACTTGTAGAAAACGCCTTTATTGAGAAGCTTTAGCAGGAATCCTGTGTTCTGTCGCCAATCTGCATCTTACCGTCGTGCTATCGTGTATCAAACATAGTGCGTAATGCACGTTAAAGACCCCGAGCTAACAGTTGTACTGCACGTTTTATAATCTACAACGAGTAACAATGTTGGCCTACGAAACTTTTGCTCTCTAAAAAAACTAACGACTAATCTTGAATGCGCGGACACATTGCATTTTGATTATGTGTTCGTGTGTTCGCGTTCTTTTTTCTTATCTTTTTGTCTCGATCTTCGATTATGCGGCTCTTTCTTATGATGCAACAAACTATAGTTGTTAGCCTTATGTAAAATTATAATATAACTAAAATATGACACATTAACGCAAAAGACAAAAAAAGACACAGGCGCACCTTATAAAAAGAAATTAAATAATAGAATTGATTTTACTTGTATTTTAGAATGTTTCCCGCACCAAAAGCTATAAAAGCGAGCTCCGTGTTTGAACGGAGCGCTTGCTCACGGGAAGAGTAGTTCAGGGCAGCATGCTCGCGCTTGAATGTTCCGCTTCACTCGCATGGTTAAACCATATACTTTACTGGTAATGTATTTAGCGAAACAAAGCTTACCTTCTGCATATGTGCAATGCCCTCGGTTTTCATATATCGTGATTGGTTTCGTTTTCCACTGCGATTCAGCTCGTGATCTTTTTTGTGCTACATGCATTAGAGACCAAGGTAATTCTTACAAAAAAAACTGTGATGATTTTCTGTTGAAAGGCTGTTTAAAAAAGTCATCAGAGGAAATAAAATGGCAATAGCTTTTCATCTGACGTTCTCTAGCTTTTCTGTTGACTTTCTTTTGAATATTGGCCCACTTTGTAGTCAAAAAGTCAACAAACGTTCTGTCCCCTCCAAGATGCTTTTTTTGCAGCTTTGCAATTTAAAAGATCAACGTTAAAAAAAAAAAAAAAAACTACAGCCGTCTAAAAAGAAAAATATTCTTTAAAGCTTAGCTATTCATTCAAAATGTTTGGAAGCTTACCATGGCTTTCTACTCTGCTCCAAATTGGCTGCAACAAAATAAAACAAAAAACGCGAATTTTTAATATGTTTTGTGGTATTTGAAGGCACTACTACATACATCCCACAAAAACACGTTAGAAACGAACATACACACAAACACCATGAACAACTGAGCACCTGAATGACCGTCCCCGTTCGCTGCTCCAGAGCTTTATATAGCCTACATATTAAAGGTAATCATCTGGCCGGTGACCACCCCAGCACTTATTAAGGTCCCAAGTTTTCGATCTCATCCTCGAACGTCTGTCAAAGAGAAAACAGTGTTTCGAAGTTTGTGGACGATATCTCGTACTAAAATGTATTGGTACAACTAATAATAATTCGGAGCAGTCTCTAAAACAACATCCAGAAAAATGGCTTCTAGAAGAAATGTTATCGCATCTCTGCATACCACCACTTAGGACGATGCGAGTCAAGAGAGTTTTTCAACTTTAAAATAGTAATTTTGCTTTTCTCTACTACTTGGCAATTTAATATAGTCCCGAAGTATGTCATTAAAGTTACTTTGGTCACTTACAAAGTGAGAACGGCCGGGCCTGCCTTCCGAACACCTGGCCTCCAGCACGTGCCCCATGCCTTCCGTCGGGCTTTGACTGGACGTGCGCGCTCGAGCTGCACGAACGCCGAAGCGCTGTCAAGGGTACGAGGCTCCCGCTGGAGGCGGGACAACTGAAGCTGCTCCCCAACATTCTCACCTTGTCATGGACTATATAGAAACGTTGTGACGTTTGCTGGTGACGTTCGCTGGACGTATCTACTCGAGGTGTACATGGTTTAATAAAAAGTCAACGGAAAGTCTGTAGTTTTTTTATTGCCACAGGCTACAGAGTCAACTGAACATTTTCAACACGAAATAAACAAAACGTCTTGCAATCATTCCGATGACACTGTCAAGAGGAGGTCAGAAGAAAAAAAATCAACATAAGGTCAACATAAAGTCAGCAGCTTTTCTTTTATCTCAGGCTGAAGAAAATCATCAAAAAGGTTTCAACACAAACTCAAGAAATTTCTGTTGACCATGTCAACAGAAAGTCAAGGTCAAAAGAAAGTAATCAGAGCCAACAAGAAGTCAACACGTTTTCAATAAAAAGTCTAAAATAATTTTTAATGGGGAACCCAGGAAGTTTCTATTTCGCAAATTGTAAAAAAAAAGTATGCTACTTGCCACGTGTGCCACAGTCAATAGTAAATATTTTAAACTTCACATGCGGCCGCTTCCGTGAGTAAACAATGTTGTTTGTCAAGAAGAATTGCGATTGTATGAAATCACGTGGGAAAAACTCGTTTATAGCACGCGACCGTAGGCACGCAGTGAATACTCATTACCGACGCCGAGATCATTGATAGCTGTGAGCAGGTGGAGTTATTTTTTTATCAACCCAGAGTTAGAATGTGTATTTCTTTCTGTTGTACGAAATCAGGAGACAACTTACACCTAATCTGAGAATAGTAAAGTACTATGAACATTCAAACATAACGGCTTGAGCAGTATATGTGTACAAACTTTAGCTTTTGATGTACCCTTAACTTTCGATACGCTCAACGCTAGTGTAAAATGTAGCGCTGTTTTAGGCGTAATTAGCGTACCATGTGCGTGCTTACACCATATTCTATACAATGTCAAACTCTGCCCGTTTGCATCTTTTCCATTTTCCCATTTTGTATTCTGAGGTGTTTAATTCATCAAGCAACAATTTTGGAAACCCAAGCCTATCACAATATCACGTTTTCCTGGAAATCCTGAAAGAGCCAAACATATGCGCGATAAAGGGCCGGCCTGTCATATAAATCCGATCACATAGAAATATGTGTAGTTGGCCTTGGAAATCAGCGCGGCGTGCTAACGCCGCACAGGCAACTTAATATTTTTCAACGCGTCGATTGTTTTGTGTGTGTACGTGCGTCGCCATTTGGCTAAGGACGACTTTTGGCGTTTTTGTCTGACCACATATGCTGGAGGCGTGAGCTCGAAGCGTAGAAAACTGGCCCCCTTGCACGAGAACTGGCGCAGCCGTGCGCGTTTAAGGAAAGCTCGTGCACAAAAAAAAAGCGAAGGACCAGGAATGCCATGTTCATGATATAAAAAAATACATACCGCAATGTATCGAAGCGCCACCACACATGATTTCTCGCATTGATGTACAGGTCTGGAAGGCGATCCCACCGCCATCTGTTTGTTCAGAATCACACTAACGAAGCGTGGGGTTGCACCTTAAGCGTAGCCCTTTGGTGTAGCTCACTAGGCTAAACCAAGTGCGGTGTTGGATCGTTGGCTGAGTGTGTTGTGGCACCGCATATCAGAACACGTGGAGAAATCTGAGAGCGCGAGCTCCGTTCAAAGCACGGAGCTCACGCTGCAGAACCTGTAAAGACTAAAGCCCCTCGATCTATTTGCTTTGGTCTTTCTAATAATGTCAAATTTGCCGGTGCACGAGACCCGTGTCTTGAGCCGACCTTGGAAGCAAATGGCGGCGCAGCACTAAAATGACTGGCCCTTGGAAGCGAATGGCGAAGGAGCACCCGCTCATGACACGTGTCCTGCGCGTTTCCGCAACAATGGTTGGCGGTATTTGAAAAAAAACAAAACGCCTTTATCAAGGGGCTTTAGCAGGGAGCCTGGGTTCTTTCGCCCATCTGTATCTGACCGTTGTGCGATCGTGTATCACATATACTGCGTGATGCACCTTAAAGACCCCGGGCTAACAGTTGTACAGCACTGGCTAAATTTATAATCTACAACGGGTAACAAACAATTTCGCCCTGCGAAACTTTTGCTCTCTAAAAAACTTACGACTAATTTTGAATGCGTCGTTAGATTGAATTTTTATTGTGTGTTCGCATGTTCGCGTTCTTTCTTTTTCTTTTGTTTGTCCACATTTTCGATTACGCGGCGCTTGCTTATGATAAAACAGACTACAGTTGTCGGACTTCTCGAAACATTATATAACTAAGAAAATGGCACCGTAACGCAAAAGACAAAACAAAAACAGAGGCTCACCTAATAAAAATCGAAATAATATATTTGATTATATTTGTGTTTTAAAACGTTTGACCGCACCAAAATCTATAAAAGCAAGTTCCATGCTTTACGCGGTGCGCTTGTTCACTGGAAGAATGGTTCAGGACAGCGTGCTCGCGCTTGTATGATCCGGCTTCGCTCGCACGATAGCACCAAATAATTTACTGGTATTGCATATAGTGAAACAAAGCTTACTTTCTGGACATGTGCGATGCCCTCAGTTTTCACTTGATTACACACTTGTTTATCATTATTTTTTCGTTTCCCACTGCAATTCAGCTCCTACTCTTTTGTGTGCTACAAGCATTAGAGACCAAGGTGACAGCAGGAACATTCTATTTCGCGGGTTGCAAAAAAACCTATGCTACTTGCCACGTGTGCCCCAATCAATACAAAATATTCTAAACTTCACATGTGGCCGCTTGCGTGAGTAAACAATGCTGTTTGTCAAGAACCATTGCGATTGTATGAAATCACGTGGAACAACATCGTTCTAAGCACGCGATCTTCGGCATGCAGTGAATACTCATCATCGGCGCCGAGATGATTGGTAACTCTAAGTAGGTGGAGTTTTTCTGTCAGCCCAGCGTTGTGTTTTCTTCTTTCTGTTGTAGGAAATCAGGAGACAGCTTATACCAAATCTGAGGGCAATAAAGTAGTATGAACATTGAAACATTACGGCCTGTGCAGTATATGTGTTCAAGCTTTAGCTTTCGATGCACCCTTAATTTCCAATACGATCAACACTAGTGTAAAATGTAGCAATGTTTCAGTCTTAGTCAGCGTAACATGTGCGTGCTTACATTATATTTATACAACGTCAAAATCTACCCGTTTGCATATATTTTTTTTTATTTTTGCACGCCACTGCTTGCGCGCATAGATCAGCAAATTAAGAGCGGTACAATGCTTAAACTATGTGCAAAAGCTATCCACAGACCCATAATATTTGCCTGGCCAGTCTATGCATTTATCACTGAACTCGTATTAAAATATCTCTTAGCCTGTAATAAGGTTAATGGCTGGGTTCGTTGGTAATTGTTGTACATAATGGAATAAAAGAGCGCAAAGGATACTGCTGTATTTTCTATGAAATGGGAGGCTGGGTACTCAAGGAGACATCGGGGGCATCTTTATGTTCCAGAACCCAAGCATACGAGTCACGCGATGCACGTGACATAAAACTATATACAGACAGTCACACCTGGTAGCCAGCATGGGAACCACTCAGATTAACGTCTACAAATCAAAACTAGTTTACAACAGCTCCCTCCCACTTAGGATTAAAATCACTTATGTCCAAAATGATAAGGCGGACGCCTAGTTCTGGTACTACGCCTGAGTGCTACACCGACATGAGTAGACGACCCTCAGTAAGCAAGATTTGGTGATGTATTACTGGCCACATCTGAACTCTGAGTGTCGGCATGACCGGATTGAACCATGGGGACTCATAAGGAACAGAAGCATCACACACGTCAGCATCATGAGGCAATGACACACACGCCTCAAATGGCATTTCAGAGCGGCATTCTTGAAAAGACCGCCTCAGATGCTAAACATGCAGAAAACACAATTGTCCGTTCACAAACACCAGATAAGTCATTGGAGACATAACACTCTTGGTTGTTCCTTGACACCACTTCACAGTTTCACCACCCATCGTTCTCACGAACACGCGATCACCCACCAAGAACACGTTTGGTGCACACCTTCTCTTATCAGCGGCACACTTGGATTATAACCTTTTCCTGCATTGCCATTTTTATATCTGCTTTTGCAAGATACAACCTCGTCCTTAGTTCTCGTCCCCAAGAACAACTCAGTGGGAGTCTTCTCTGTAAGTTGTGCGGAGAAGTTCAATACGCAAAGAGGAAGTTGTCAAGGCGATGTTACATAGACATTTTTTCTATTATGCTGCTGGTCCTCCATAAGTTGTTTCAACAGTGATTTCTTTACTGTTTCAACAGCCCGTTTTGCTGCGCCGTTTGATTGTGGATTATAGGGTGGGGGGGAGGGGGTGTGCTTCACACCATTGCTACGCAGAAAATCGGTGGTCTCTTTCGAGCAAAAGTGTGGCCCATTGTCAGTGACAATCTCTACTGGTGTCCGTGGGCTGCACACCATGCACTGACTGTCTCGATGGTTTTCTGCGCGATGGTTGATGTAATTATATTAACTTCTAACAACCTCGAGTATGAGTCCACCGCAAGCAACCAAGTCTTGCCTCCTTCTCTGCAAAGTCTAAATGTACCCTTTCCCACTTGTTAGTAGTACACAATCTCCGTGGCTTCGGAGGGGCAGTCTGTTCAATTGATGCACCGCACTGGCACACACCGCATTTCTTCGCTACATCTTCGAGATCTTTGTCCATGCCTGACCACCATACCATGGCTCTTGCGACTGCTTTCCGTCTTAGTGATGCCCATGTGTTGCTCATTCAACCATCTAAGCATGTCGTCTTGAAGGGACCGTCGGACAATTACTTTGTTTTTCCACACAAGACAACCCATGTCGACAGAGAGCTCAAACCTTCGAACAACAATTGAGCAATTGTTGTTCGAAGACAAAGTCTTGAGTGCTGCACGAGAGATGACCTGTCGAGGTAGGCCTCAAAAAGTATCTGATGAGTATCAGCACTGATACTCATCAGATACTTTTTGAGGCCAACCTCGACAGGTCATCTCTCGTGCAGCACTCAAGACTTTGTCTTTTGTCGCTTCCCGTTTGACATCTTTCGAGATTACTGGGCGTTGACTCGCAGGTGAGAAATAAATATCTTATTGAGTTGTAAGTTGTACTGGGCGGGGGTAATCTTGACAGGCCATTAGCGTTATTGATTGTTTTCCCCGACTCGTAAACAATGCGGGAACTGTAGTCCCCCACTAATGTCAGCCAGGGATGAATGCGGGCCACATCCACTGCACTCGCGGATCGCTTAGTGTCAAAAAGTACCAACAAGGGGTAGTGGTCCGTTACACCCTTGAAGGTGCGTCCATACAAGTACTTCTGAAACTTTTAAATTCCAAACACAATTGCAAGCGCCTCTTTCTCGATGTGGGCAGAGTTACGCTCTGCAGACGACATCAATCTAGGCGCAAATGCAATTGCTTTTTCGACACCATCTACTATGCGGGACAGCACCACGCCAAGACCATACGCCGATGCGACACATTTCAGCTGATTATCTTTGTGCACATAATACAGCTCTATGATCTCACTCTCACAAAGAAGCCTTTTACACGTGATAAAGTTGTTAGCACATTGGCTTGACCATTCCCACTCATAGCTTCGTCGCAGAAGGGCGTGCATAGGCTCAAGCATAGTAGTCAAATTTGGCAAAAAACTTGCGTAATAGTTTACAAGGCCTAAAATGCCTTATGCGGCGTCAGGTTTGTTGGTTCGGGGTTTTTTTCGAATCGACTCCACTTTTTCTTCTGTTGGATGTAATCCCCTACTATCCAGCGTGTTTCCCAAGTACAGAACTTGGCTCGGAAAGAACTTGTATTTTTAAACATTCACTCGGATGCCGTGAGTGCTCAGATTCTGTAGCACCTGCTTTACGCGGGTGTAGCATTTTTTGTGGTCTTTGCCAGCAACGAGCACATTATCCAAGTAGCAGGCGGTACCAAGTATACCTTGTAGGATCTGATCAATAACTACCTGAAACATGGCGGGTGCACTTGCTAACTTGCTAGCCCGTACGGCAATCTCCAGAACCTGAACAGGCCGATGTGAGTGTTCAGGTTTTCACAGTTAGCAGCTCTTGTACTTTCTCGTCGAGTTCGAGTTGCAAGTATGCCTTGGAAAGGTACAGTACTGTGAAAACAGTGCCACCAACCAAGGACACAATTATGTCCTCAGCAGCAGGCAACGGGTAGTGGTCTACTTTTATGTTAAAGTTCACGGTCAGTCGATAGTCACCACAAAGCCCAACAGAAGTGCTGTTTTTCTTCGGCACTATGACCAAGGGCGTAGCCCAGGCACTGTGCCTCACTCTAAAGATGACACCAGCTTTTTCTCAGTATTTAATTTCTTTCTCAACCACCTCCAACAAAGCGTAGGGGTCTGGTCTCACCTTACAAAACACGGGTTTATCATCCTCCTCCACAGCAATGCTACCTGAAAACTCTTAATCGCTCCATAGCCTGGTTCAAACACATCAGGGAACTTTTCTTTCAAGGGCATTTCTTTTTTGAGAGATTTTTTCCCTTCTAGTGAATACACCTGCACGAGCTCGGGCCAGTTTAGTCTGATTTTGGCAAGCCGATCTCGGCCAACAAGAGTCGGCATGCGTCCCTCATACTGGTTCTTAGCTATCACTAGCGGAAAGTGGTACGTCTGACCGTTGGGCTGTGCTCTGAATTTTACGCTACACTTCACAGGCACTGGCGTTCTGTTGTACGTAATAAGTCGCAGATCCAATCCACATCAGAGCACTCTACAGCCGGGAAGTGTTTGATAAACTCCCTCTCGGCCATTAGCGATACAACCGAACCCGTGTCCAGTTCCATCGGAACCTCTTTACTATTCATGTTTACATTTACAAAAAACGTGGGACTGTTTGTTACTCGGTTGAGGGCTATGACAAATAACAGGTCTGCCTCCGGCTTTCCTGATCCTTCAGGTTCTGACTTTTTGCATGAAAAGTTATGCACTGCTTTTGTTTTTCACATTCTAGCTACGTGGCCTGTGTTAGAACATTTTACTGTTCAAGAATGGCTCCGCATCCATAGCAATTGGTACAGGCAATCTTTTGAAGATCCTTTTTACAAGGTACCTTGTGGTTGATTCTGCGTCCGCTGTTCTGCTGCTTCGTACAGCCCTGCTTGCATGGTTTGTCGAACCTTTGTTGCCAGTTCACGTCGGCGGCACTGAGTGTGGACGCTGGTAGCATCTCCTTGGCGTCATTTTCTGCGGCTCCCACGTGGCGTCCTTGTCGTCCATGGCAAGCAGACGACAACAAATGGCTTCGTTTTGGAGCCCGGCAATGAAGCGGTCTCGTAGCGCCACCTCCAGGAAAATGCCGAAGGCGCAAGTGGCTGATATTGTCTTCAGTGCAACGACGAAGCCGAGATTCTATCCGCGAGACCCTGGACATGTCGATGAAATCGGTAACGTTCCGTGACGGCCGACCGTTTTGAAGCATAGTGCTTTCGTAGCACCGCAACCGCCTCGTCATATCCGGCTTCCGTTGGCGTTTTCAGTAGAAATGAGGTGCGTAGCGTAGCGTAGGCTTTCTGGCCTAGCATGGTAAGAAGAACGAGCAACTTCTTGCCTTTTGCAACATCGGTCGCGGCTGCATTCAGCTCGAACCACTCAAGGTACACATCGATGTCACCTGAGTCTGGGCAGAACTCCGGAATCTTCCGCACACTAGTTGAAACAGTCGACGTCATCATCGTCATTCCTATGATCCCATCTTCTCCTCGCCAAATGTTGTATCTTCTTATAAATTAGGAGGCCGGGTACTCAGGAGACATCGGAAGCATCTTTATGTTCCAGACCCAAGCATACGCGTCGCGCGATGCACATCACGTAAAACTTTATGCAG
This sequence comes from Ixodes persulcatus, assembly GCA_013358835.2. NCBI lineage: Eukaryota > Metazoa > Arthropoda > Arachnida > Ixodida > Ixodidae > Ixodes > Ixodes persulcatus. The sequence goes on along the minus strand of JABSTQ010006445.1, from coordinate 69,297 downwards.
ACAGCCACACCTGGTAGTCAGCGTGAGAACCACTGAGAGTAATATATACAAACTGAATCTAGTTTACAACAGATACAATAGGAAGAGAAACCGGACAGGAGAGAGCGCTGTCCTGTCCGGTTTGTCACTTCGTTTTGTATCTTTTGCGCTGTTTTATTTCATTATGTTTAACTCTTATCATTCATTGCGGCAAGTTAATTTTTAACATTGGCATTCTTTTATTATGATTTTCGCATCAGTCCTACTTTGGGTATACCTAAACTCAATATCTGAACCTGAGTGTCATTTCTTGTGTTTTCCAGTCTCGTGGCTTTGGTCAAAATAAAAACACAGCTACCTAAATTGGACAACTGACCCTCCCCTAGAAATGGTTAATTAATTTTGAATTTTAAGTATTTAATTCCTCAAGCTAGTATTTTGGATACCCAAGTCAATAACGTCATCACGTTTTCCTGGAAATCCACAAAGAGCCAAACACATGCTCGACAAAAGGGCCGGCCCGTCATATAAATCTGATCACATTGAAATATGTGTAATTGTCCTTCGAAATCCCCGCGGTGTGCTAATGGCGCACAGGCAATTTTATATTTTTTTCAACGCTTCGGTTGTTTTGTTGTGCATGTGTCTCGCTATCTGGCCCAGGAAGACTTTCGCGTTTGGTTCTGACAGCTTTTGCTGGAGACGTGAGCTCAGAGCGTACGCAACTGGCCTCCTTGCACGAGAACTGGCGCAGCCGAGCGCGTTCCGAAGAAAGCTCGTCCAAAGAAAACCAGCCGAAGGACCAGGGATGTCAAATTCAGTATATAGAAAACACCCCACTGTATAGAAGCGCCGCCCCACAAAATTTCTCGCATTGATGTATAGGTCTTCAAGGCGATCCCACCGCCATCTGTTGGTTCAGAATCATACCAACCAAGGGTGGGGTTGAACATTAAAGTATTACCCTGGAAAGGTAGAGGAGCACGGCGCAATCGCCAAGTAACCCACCCTGAACACCGAACGCCCCACAAATTTGACATAAACAATATCAGCCACATAAGAAATAAAAAAAATACTGTTTTTATGTATGATGTCTTGGAGATAATGCGACAAATTAAGGCTACTGTAGATATTGTGCTCGAGAAGCACCAGTTGTTGAGACAGAAACCCTCCAACGGTAACTGACTGCAACATAGACCTAGCTAAACGTTTTTTTTTCTTCTTTATTTAAAACAATTGGAACAGGTTTTTTTTTCTGACTATGTATTATCGATTTTCAAAAATTAATCCAAAAAATGTTAAAAATTTTTTTTAGGTGGCGAACAGTTTTGTTTTTATTTTTTGCTTCTTTTTTATATGCATCAAAAATTCAGGCGCAATGCAAAAAGCACCTTAACTAGATAGGTTATTTTTTGTCGAAAGTGAATATGCCATAAAATTCATGGTACAAAAAAAAGAAAGCTTAACAACATAATTAGAATATTTGTTGAAGAATCGGCTCAAATGCAAGAAAGGAAAGTACGCAGGCTAGATGGTCGGGAAACATCAATGAAAGAAAACCTGAGACGGTGTCTTGCTGTCCGTTTTCTTATTTGTCCCAGGCTCAGGTTTTCTTTCAATGATGTGACCTCAAATGCTTTTCGACGTTTTGCCAGCATCGCGACTTCGAACCACGTGACACGACAGCTTCTGTGACGCCATTTGTTGAGACTTCGGGACTACTTTCGGTGTATCAACGGGATAGGACGCTTCACACATCAGTCGAAGACGCGTTCCTAGTACTGCTGCATTAGTCAGTGTGTGTAAAGTAAAAACGACCCAACCCAGTAGTGTCGCATGACCTATTGACGTGTTATACTTACATGAAGTGTTATACTTCCATTTACAATCATTGTTTTCTAAACAAATCTTGCTTTACTTTTTTCTGGATCAGCAAGCACTGAAGAGTCCACGCTTATGTCAGGTAAGTAAGCTGTAGACACTTTCTTTGGCAATCCCGCATGACATCTAACATAAATATCTGGACAGAATCAAGATACATTAGGAAATATTTCAAGTTTTTTTTTTTTTTTAAATTAACTCGTTGCTTAAGGAAATCTAATATTTGTTCGCGCTCGTTCAAAGTAACTTTGTGCGCCGAAAAATTGAACTTCTGTGAATAGTATTGTCAATTTATTGTGCTAAACCCTGGGGACATTGTGTCCCCTGATGTTGGACAAGCGAGTAAATTCATTTCGTTCAACTATTTAGGTTAAAGCAGTGTCAAGTACACTGTCTGGCGTGGCGTGGTGCTAGTAAAAGAGATTATGGTCAAACAACGGATGAAAATATTAATTAGCGCTTAAGAATTGACTTACACTAATGGGACGTTGCATATACTGTCAGTCGTTCGCCTGGATAAATAGATTCTAATGACAAACTTTGTGAATAGATTCGTAAAGTTATAAGGTTATCATGAAAACGTGCTTCCACTTGTTTGAATTTCCGCAACATTTCCAACAATGGCATAATGCGAAACCTTAAGCATACGCGTAATTACTATTTTTTCTGTAATCATCTAGATAGAGCAAATACGCATTTAAATCATGTTTTGCGGAAAGCAAATTATCACAATAGTTATTATGCGAGAGATGTTCATGTGTTTGGAGTAACTTCGGAGAAACTCAGGTTCTACAAAAGTACACTATGCCGACTGCAATCCACGGTCGCAGAGGGTAGAGCGTATTTGCAGGGAGCCCGAGTAGGGGAGCACTTGTCGCGATGTCCGGTCATGCCGTTCTTTCAACCGCACCTACTTATTTCTTCGCTTCTTTTAGATAGCCATCGAACTCTTTGGGTTCGTCTTGCAGAAATTCGTAAACTCTATACCACAAGGGGTCTTTGATTTAAAAGTATTCCTCCTTGCCTAAAAAAAAAAAAATCTTTGCACCTTGATAATAAAAAATAAACAGCACAAAAATATAAAATCCCAATTACTTTTTTTTTACATTAACTGCATGCATTTCTATTATAAATTTTATAGTTTGGTTTCCAACGTGCACAGACAAGACGAGTGGTTGCGAAGTCAAAGCAGAAATCAAGGCTTCTTTCTCTTAGGGATGAAAAACTTCGTGCAGTTAGTGTTTAAACGATTTAGAAAAATATAATTTTTTTTGTCTATGCATCTTAAGAACGGATTATACTGAGTTTTGAGATTCTCATTTTATGGTCATAACTCAATCTACGATCTCTAACCATCATAAGAAAAAAACGAAATTACATTTTCACGGCCAATTTTCATATTAAAAGTGATCCGTTCCCGACTCTTACTATCGGCGCAGAACGACAGATGGCGTTACCGAACCTTCCTGAATATGGTCGAACAACGGACGGCGTCTTTCAGCCACTCGCGAGCGATGAGTTCACGCGTGGACGAGCGGCCGACCAGTCCCGCTTGTCTGCGCGGGAACCCATCGCTTTCCAGTTTCTGACAGGCGCCGTCCGTTTTTCGACCATATTCACCCAGGTTCGGTAGCGCCATGTGTCATTTTGCGCCAACGTCAAGTGTCGGAAAGTTATAATTTTTTAAATACGCAAATCGACCGCGCATAAATATTGTATCGTTTTTTTTTTATTAGAACTCTTAAATTGAGTTACGACAATAAAAGAGGATCCCAAAGAGCTCTTTAGCGCCCATTAAGACTGGTTCACACAGCAAAATTACTTACGATTACGTAAGTAATTTAAGAGCTATAACCGACAGTTACCGGCGTCTCCTCGCTTCGTACAAACAGTTGCAACCAGTTAAACGAGTAGGACATGGTTAAAACCAGAGACGCGCGAAACAAATGACATGACAACACCACGTCGTGACGAGTCGTTGTTCTGTCATTTTATTTCCTTCGTCTTCGGTTTTAACTATGTGTAACCTAAACCAGCTCGCATATTTATTACATTAATATCAGAAGAAGATGCCGGCACACGCAATACGAAGCATAAATGTGCGACTCACTTGCAATGGTATCCCGACGGAAGCGTACGAAAGCTACGAAACGTAAAAAGAAAAGTATTGTGTGAAAACGTCTTTAGACATAACCGCCGACGCTTCCTATCCGCAAGAGGGTGTTTTCTTTTATCTCTGCTCGTTAACTATTTGATCACTCATGGGATACAAATAAGATGCGTTATAACTTTAAGTACTCTCAGCCGTAATTGGTGGTTTGTTTTGTATCTAATTGTGGCACCGCCAATGACAGCCAATGATCATTTCTGCAAAGGAGATGAGTTTGCAATGAAAGGCTATGTTCTGTGTTTCTCCCATTTTTAGAGAAAGCCAATTCCCATGTGCGCACTGAATGACCATACAAGCAAGCGTAATTAACCACAATATGCGAAAGGCACAGCGCCATTTTGGGGGGCGCCGAATAACATGCTCCGTCTCAGCAGTTGGCTTCGGTGCTGGCAAAGGCCAAGGCGTAGAAGCGTAGTTCCGAAGAGTCCTTCGCTTTCACGATCACTCGCGCAGAGAAAGAGCTTTCGGAAACCAGGCGCCCGCGCCCGTGACTTAGCCGGTACTCGAAGTCAAATGTATATCTGAAGTGTACATCCGCCATGTTGGTTGTGGCGAGAAACCAGCGAACGGCGGGCGACGAGCACGCACAGGCGCTAGAAGAGCGTAAAACAACACAAACCTTTAGCTCGTAGGTGTGGGTGAAGATCGATGACGGTGAGCACTAGGCCTCGACTCTTATCGACGACGTTACGAAATTGACAAACAACAGAGGAATCATGACGTAACAAAGATGTCAGTGCTCAGAGTTTTGCAAGACGTCCGAACAATTTCGCATATTGTATATTGTGTATCGGAGGGCGTAAGCCGTCTAATGAGGCCGAAATGTTTTTAATTTTGTCACCCGTATAAATTTGCCCGTGTTTCGTTTTTGAGTTTGCGAGAAAAAACGGTCTCACCAGGGGAGTAAAAAAGCTTCAAGCAGAAAACTAAGGAAATTACTTCCTATTTATATTAGAAAGTTATTTACAAATACCAATATTCTGCCTCATTATTTGCAGGTGTAATTGTCCATTGTAAACCTGTTGCATATTTCCGAACGCGCAGCTGTCCACGCAGGCACCGCGCTCGTGGCCTAACGGTTATCGCGCTTGCCTTCCACGCAAAAAAACCGAGGTTCGATTCCAGCCGCCGGTGCACATTTTTACTGACTCTGTAATATAATGTGATGTTTTTGCGAATTCGGGAACCGTGTTGTTGATTCGAGGTTAGAAAGTTGTATGCGGGAACCTTTTGCGTCCATTGTTCCAGAAGCCCACGCGTGTACAAAAGGGGCTCCGCATGGCAAGCCGCAGTCAGTCTCGCCCCAGACTTTTATCCTGCTGTTACGCGGACTTCGACGGCAGCGACGCTCTGTTGTTATCTTCTGTGTCGTTTTCGTTTTGGGCACAAGTTCGCCCCATTAAGCATATCAATTTTCTCAGTTAATATTTCTTTCGTCACCTCGTCATTCGTGACACTTTGGTGGAGGTGTGGGGTACCGCATGTCCGTGCAGCTTACCCCTCCAAGAGCCCGCAGTGCAAGTATGATTCCAAGCCCGGTGAGAAGACCACTCTACGCGGAACCTGAAACCCGCACCAGCCGCCGCACCAAGGGAGAGGATCCTGAATACGGTTTGCAGCTGGACCAGCCCAAGCCGAAGAAGACGACAATGGCCAAATAGACGCAGACCCCGGCCGCTTGTGCAGCCATATACGCGCCCGTCGCACCCAGGATTCTGACGCTTTTCCACGGAGACGCCCACGAGGACATCAAGGACTGGCTGCAACACTATAAAACGTGCGGCCCGCTATACCAGTTGGACAGTAGAGCAGTTCTTGCAAAACGTCTACTTCTCGCTGGAAGGGACTACGAGGTACTGGCTGGAGAACCAGGAGCTCATTTAACTTCGTGGGAGGTGTGTAAGCAAGAACTGAAGAAGACGCTTACCAGCCAACATCGACGCAAGAGGGCCGAAGACATCTTTCGAACAAGAGCCAAATGCCCAAATGCGAGCATGATCTGCTTCGTCGAGGATCTTCTTCGCCTGCGCGCCCGCGCCGATTCTGAGGCTGCAGAGGAGAAGAAGCTGCGACACCTGATCAGGGGTGTGAAGACCGAAATATTTGGCGGTCTTATCTGCAATCCACCGACAACCGTCAACGAGTTCGTCACGGAGGCGACAAATATGGAACCAGCCCTACTAGCAGGCACCAGACACTGCCAGCGACACCCTGGCGTAACTACTCTGGCGAAATCCGGATCCCACCTTGGTACTACCCTCCCCGGCCTCCGTGACCTTATCCTTGAAGTCGTCCAGGAGGATCTGAAGAAGCTGCTGCCCGCTGCCGCACGCCCGGCCTCGCTTTCCATCGCCGAGGTTGTGCGGGAAGAAGTCCATAGAGCCATCCAACCAGAGGCTCCCGCCGTCGTGGCAGTCCCCGAGGAACCCTCGTTGACTTATGCCGCAGTGGCCCGACGGCCACCGCCTCCTCCTCGCACCTATGTCGCGGCGCCCCGACGTCAGTCTCCTGCGCCGCAGCACTACCGACGCCACGACGACCAGGTCCAGTCCGCCTGCCAGGAGCGCCGCGCACCCCGGAAGACCGACGTGTGACGAACGTCCGAACGACGCCCACTGTGCCTTCATTGCGTGGAAGCAGATCACACTTACCGCCGACGCCCATTTCGACGACTTGGTCTGCGTGGGGTCCACCCGAACGATCCGCGCCCCCGTTATGGTGAACGCCCTCGGGAGATGGACGAGTACTTGCGACGACCTCAGTCCCCAGAGTCTGCCTCCCGCCCAGAGTTCCGGTCACCGTCGCCGCGACGTCCAGCTTCGCCAATGCACCGACCCCGACGTAAAAGCCTGTCGCCTCCCGCTCCACCCCGGGGAAACTAGGCGCAGTGATCCCTGGATGTGGGGACGCCGAAGAGGACTGACACCAAGATCCTCCACGAACGTCGGAGGCCCCCACTCGAATGCCACCAGCGACCGAAACAACTCTCCTGCAATCATAAAGAATAAGCTAAACGACGTTGTCGACGGCCACGACGCCTCGCCTCTTGCCGACACCGAAGCAGACAACCCTATCCTGAGTGGGAGGCTCTCCCAACGAGTTCGGAAAGTGTCGACACCATGGGATGGCCCGCAGATACGGACCTCCGGTGGGCACCTTATCGGTCGGGATTTGCACTGCTCGCGTCGAGATCCACGGTGAGACGTCCCTCTCAAGTTCGTCGTTCTGCAAGACCGTTCGATGGATGTTATCCTCGGAATGGACTTTTTTAGAGAGTATGGCGCCGTCATCGACCTAGGAGAAAATCGGCTGACGCTACGAAAATCTGCTCCGCCACAGGAGGAACCCAAAGTGACGGTGTCCGCGGTCCGACTCCTCGCAAACCACGTGAACATACCACCACGGTCGAGTGCTTTCGTACTCGTCGGGATCAATGAGGCTTTCTGCGGCGATGTTCTGCTCGAGGGAAGCCTCCAGTCGCTTCTGGCAAGAGGGATCGGCGTCGCAAGAAGCATCGCGGAGCTCCAAGAAGGACAGACTGTTGAACTCGTAACAAACTTCCGATAGGAAGCTAAGCACCTTACGCAAGGCACCGCAGTGGGTCATGCCGAGGAACTCCTGGACTCAGCCGCAATCGCCGGAATAGCAGAAGACCCCTCTTCGTGGCCACACAAGACAACGCCGCATCCACATTTTGACATCGTGCCTACTCCACAACGACAAAAACTCAGTGACCTTCTCGCCCAGTCCAGTGAGTGTTTCTCCACGTCGGCAAAGGTGCGCCAAACGACGGTTGCGAAACATCGAATTATTACTGGTGACGACGCGCTTCCTGTCTATTTGTCGCCTTTTCGTGTCTCTGACGAGGAGAGAGAAGTCATCCAGAAGCAGGTCAAAGAAATGCTTGATGACGACATTGTCCAGCCCTCAAACAGTCCGTTGGCTTCACCGGTAGTCCTGGCGAAAAATTTAAGACAGAACCCTTCGGTTTTGCGTGGACCATCGTCGACTGAACGCCGTAACAAAAAAGGATGTCTACCCGCTGCAACGCATCGATTACACACTGAACCGGCTGCGCCACGCCCGATACTTTTCGTCGATGGACCTGAAGAGTGGGTACTAACAGACCGAGGTCGACGAACGGGATAGTGAGAAGACTGCGTTCGTCACGTCGGATTGTCTGAACGAATTTAAAGTGATGCCGTTCGGACTCTGCACAGCACCGGCGACATTCCAGCGCGTAATGGACTCCGTTTTGTCCGGCTTAAAATGGCAACGCGCATAGACGCGCATCTGAGACGTTTGCGAGCCGTGCTACAGGCTATCCAGAATGCTGGACTGACACAAAAGCCGTCAAAATGTCGGTTCGCTGACGGCGAGCTGAGATTCCTGGGCCAAGTCGTGGGTGCTCAGGGTGTAAGCCCTGATCCTGCAAAGACATCCGCTGTTGCCGAATTTCCGAAGCCATCAGAGACGAAAGCTGTAAGAATATTTCTTTTGGCTGTGCGCTTACTACAGACGTTTCGTTCGCGATTTTGCCAAGATTTCTGCACCTCTCACGCATCTGACGAAGGACGACGTGAACTTCCAGTGGAGGGAGGAGAAAGAACAAGCGTTGAACGAACTGAAGGAAAGACTACAGTCGCCCCTTTTTCTCGGACACTTCGGTCCATCAGCGGAAACGGAAGTTCACACGGGCGCCAGCAATGCTGGACTCGGCGCGGTACTCATCCAAAGACATACGGAGCAGAGAGCGTGATCACTTACGCAAGCCGGGCACTGTCCAATGCAAAGAAAAATTACTCAACGACTGACAAGGAATACCTCGCTGTCATCTGGGCGTTGACCAAGTTCCGCCCGTACCTGTACGGGATCCCGTTCCGCGTTGTCACAATACACCACGCTCTCTCTTGGATCGCCAACCTCAACGGCCCGTCAAGACGCCTCGCAAGCTGAAGTCTTAGACTGCAAGAATTCGACGTAACCATTGTGCATAAGTATGGCCGCAAGCATAACGACGCCGACTGTTTGTGTAGGGCCCCATTCCGAATCTCCTCCCGAAAGCACTGACGACGACGATGACGCTTGTTTTCTCGGCGTAGTTACAGATACCGACATGGGAGCACTTCAACGAGACGACCCGAAACTTCGCGCCGTGTTCGACCACCTCGAAGGTCAGGAAAGTTCAGTTCCGCGAGTTTTGGCCCGAGAATTGTCAAGCTTCGTTCTGCGGCGAGGCGTGCTCTTTTAGAAGAACGTCGGAACGAGACACCCTGCCTGGCTGCTGGTTGTTCCTGCCAGCCTCCACGAGGAAATCTTTCAAGGACTCCACGACGTCCAGACGGCTGGACACCTTGGCTACACCAGAACGCTCGCCCAGATTCGTGACAAGTACTACCGGCCGAGACTCCCGAAAACAGTCCATCTGTAAACACGGTCGTGCCATGAGTGCTAACGACGTAAGAGGTCTCCGACAAAGCCAGCAGGTCGGTATAGATTTACTTGGGTTGTTCCCAACATCGACGCAAGGAAATCGGTGAATTATTGCCGCGGCCGATTATCTTGCACTATACGTCGAGACGAAAGCCCTGTCATCGGGAACACCGGCGGAAGTCGTGAAGTTTTTCGTCGAGTCCATCCTCCTTCGACACGGCGCACCTGAAGTGCTGATCACAGATCGAGGGTCATCTTTCATGGCACAGCTGACTCAAGAGGTTTTTCGGCTCAGTCACACCAGCCGTCGACGGAACATCGCTTATCATCCGCGGACCAACTTCCTAACCGAGCGGCTCAACAAGAAGATCGCCGACATAATCTCCATGTACGTCGACGTCGAGTACAAGACGTGGGGGGAGGCGCTGCCGTAGGTTACGTTGACGTACAACACAGCGGCTCAAGAAACCACGGGAGCGACGCCGTTTCAACTCGAAGACGGCGGGGCGGTTACCGCCATGCTCGACGCCATGCTGCCTCACGTGCCAACCGATGATGGCAACGACGACGCTGAACTGATCTCTCAACGCTCGGAGAAAGCCCGTCAACTGGCAAGAATCAATTTCAAAATAAACAGCGAGTCGACGCACGCCGGTATAACCTTCGTCGCCGGGACGTCCACTTTCAACCCGGAGACCGGGTACGGGTTTGGACACCGATACGGCGCAGCGGTCTCAGCGAGAAGCTCCTGAAACGCTATTTTGCACCCTATAAGATTATCAGACGCCTCGGCGCTCTGAACTACGAAGTTCTTTCCGACTGAACGCGCCCATCTGCAAGACGCCAGCAACGACCCGAGGTGGTGCACGTCGTCCGGCTCAAGCGGTATTCCGAACGATAGAGGTTTCGACTCTCGTCAAAGAGTGATCTCTAAACTGTGGCTGGCGACTTTGCTAACCTTTTGCTGTTGATTTGTGTTTTGTGCTGCATCGGGACAATGCACTTCTTTAAACGAGGGAATAATGCCGCGCCCGCAACTGACCAAGCATGCAGCGTGCTCGTTGCCTAACGGTTGTCGCGCTTGCCTTCCACACAAGCCAACGTTCGATTCCTGGCGGCGAATACACATTTACTCCGTAATGTTATATTCTGGGAAATTCTAGATCCGTGTTTTCGATTCGCCGTTAGAAAGTTCTATGCGTGAACCTTCTACGTCGATTGTTCCAGAAGCACGCGTGTACAAAAGGGGCTCCACAAGCCGCGGTCAGTCTCACCACAGAGTTCGATCCTGCGGTTACGCCGACTTCGACGGCAGCGACACTTTGTTGTTAGCTTCCGTTTTCTTCTTGTTTTGGGCACAAGTTCGCCCCATTAAACACTTCAGTTTCCTCAGTTATCCTTTGTCTCGTCACCTCTTCATTCGTGACAATATTTTTTTTTTTCATTTTTGAAACGCTAATCCCAGGTATAGACCGACACGCTGTTTACAAACAAACCCGTGTTTGCCCACACCAGGTGTGGGCACTGCGCGTGCGCAGAAACCGAATTCGCGTGAAGCGAAGCGTCTGCGCATGCGCAGTGCCGTCGACAGCGCCACCGCAGCTGCGTGACGTCAGGGCCGCGTGTTGGTCTCTGAAACAAAGCATAGTGGTATGTTGCTTGGATTAACGTGGACAGAAGCGTGCATCCAAAACTTTAGGTGGTGCTATTTCTTTATTGCCAATGTTTCGAAAGCGAAACAAGAACTGCCCCTTTTGAACTGCTGCGAGTCGTGGAACGAACAACCACGGTTATTCAAATAAGGGGCGTATTTATGACCTAGGCGCGATGATCTCCGTGACGGCGCTCAATGCGCCATTATTGGTGGCAGGTACCGGTGTTATCTACGCCGGGCTCGTGACATTTCTTCTCTTCCTCTAGGGATGTTGTGCTCTCTCCAGGGCCGGGTGCTTCTGCGCGGTTTTTGGGCTGGTGATTAGATAATGCAGTTTCTCCATCCGCGTTCTCCTCCACAGTTGGCGACGCGCTTTATGGGACACAATCGCGGGTGTTGTCTCGTTGATCTAGCCACCGGACTCGACGCAATGACTTTACGAACTGGTAGTCGTGCTGGTGTGTGCGGTCGAAAGCCGTAGGTGCTCCCTCGTTGGCCTTCTGGTCTGGCAGTGTTTGGGGTTACCTTGGGGCATCCGCTGGGCAAGTTATCACTGCTGAATTTCAAGTTGTTTCCAAACTGTTATCCACTTTTATAGTTTATCCTGCATGAAGGTCTGGAATTCAACACTATGTCCGATCAAATACTGCCTTTTGTCTGTCGCGAACCTCCTTGATCTGACCTGTTAGAACATCTGTTGGTACAGTCTCAGGCTTAATGCTTCCTGTAGCCACGGTAACGTGTTGTAGTTTGTCTACCCATAAGGCGTTAGCGGGGAAGTTTAGATAAGAATCCCTAGGTATGTTGCGGCATTCCAGTAGCGACATGAAAAAGCTGGTATTGCTTCGAGAAAACTTTCATAGAAGATTCTTTGGTTCCTAAACTACACGCTCAAGCATTCCGTTCAAGCGTGGATGACATGAACTTGAAGTGACCTGGCGGGCTAGCAGGCTTGCAAAAAACTCTTTGAACACTTTGCTACTGAATGGTGGCCCATTACCGATTTATACCTTAACCGGTAATTGTGGGTGGCGAAGATGTTCCCGCAGGCTTCGATAACAGTGGTTTCTGCTCTCTGGCGAAAACTTGACCGCATCTCCACGTGGTGAATGATGTTGCTTGGGGTGAAGCTCTGGTGGTGCTTGTCTGCGTAGACGCGGAGCCGCAGCATGCCGAGCCTTTTCATTCATGTCAGTAGGAGAATGTGTGGTTTTCTTCTCTTTCTTTTTTAATGCAGACAGATGGGATGGCATCCCAGAACCCCCTACTCTTTCTTTTCTTCTTTTTCTTTCAGGCTTTTCATTCATGTCAGTAGGAGAATATGATGGTTTTCTTCTTTTTCTTTTTTTAAGCAGACAAATGGGATGGCATCTCAGAACCTCCTACTCTTTTTTTTTCTTCTTTTTCGTTTTTCATAAGTTTTTTCATATTTTTTCTAATTTTGTTTTGCCCTACACGAGCACGTGAGCATGTGCTCACGTGCTCGTGAGCACGTGATCTCACGAGCAGAAGCACGAGCACCCGACGCCGGGCCTACGGCGGACGGACATACGGACATGGCTAGCCCCTAAGGAGCTTCGCCCCTAAAACCTCAACCTAACGAAATGAGTAGTATTCAACCAGAACCAGAAATTCATGGCTGCCATAAAAATAAATTCGTGTCTATCATCTGCCAGGGGAGGGTTGGTAAGTCATGAAAAAGCGTTGACATTTTAAAGTTTCTTGCTTCCGGCTCTTCACACAATGCGCACAACCTTGCCAGTGCTGCAATACGCCCAGTAATGCTGGGACACTAAGCAGCATTCCTTGCCCTGATGGTTTTTTGTTCTTCGCCGCAGTGCGGCGAGAGTAAGGTACGTAGGACTTCCCCTCTCTTGTTTCCTCGCAACGATTATTGTGTTTATCTTCTATACCAAACTGTCTCCTGCGTTGGCCTTCTAATGGTAGTTAAACATTCCTTTAGTTCGAGTGGTATGCCAATTTTCAAGTCCGGAAATGTTGTGAAGATGTATTCTCGATGTTGGAAGGTTACCGAATCCTTCTCGGTGGCCTCGAGCATTCCTTTCAGCTAAGCGTCTCAAATGGGCAGTTTGGCGAATGCGTTCCGGTATAATTGATATACTTTGTCTTTTATGGCCTCCTCACTCGGAAAGCGCGGAGCGCATTACCCATTAAACGTTTCTGTGGTGTGTACTTGACCGTTATGGGATATCTCAGCAATGCTAGACGCAATCTCTGTAATTCTTAGTGGGTACTCTGAAGGTTGTTTCTTGAAAATATACGCTAATGGCCTGTGGTCTCGCTCAACTGTGACGTCTTGTTACCCGATAATGTAGTCGTAGAATATTCTACAGCCCTTAACAGTGGTTAAAGTCTCTTTTCTGAATTCCGCGTACTTTTTTTGTGCGTCCTTGAGGAGTCTAGACGACTACGCTCAGGGTATCTTTTCTGCAAAAAAAGGGCTGCGACCCCAAGATGATAACCATCTGCCGACAAGCTTACTGACTTGCCTTGTTTGAAGTAGGCAAGAATTGGAGCTTCCATAATAGCCTGCCTCAAGATATTAAAACTTTTCTCTTGGCGGTCTGACCACTCCCAGGCGACGTCTTTCCCTAACAGCTCTCTCAGTGGTGGTGTAATTGAATATATAATTTTGGTATAAACCCTAAAAGGAATTTCTAATTCCGAGGAAAAATTAGCATTGACTTGCGCTATTCTCGAATTGAAACAGGAAAATGCCCTGCATGAGCTGTGGAACTACGTGAAGTCCTTCCCTTACTAGACGCGCCAAAGGTAGCGAATTTCTTTCTGAAGAAAACGACATTTCTTTTGGTTCAGCTTCTAGGCCATGTCCTGGAATCTTTTTTGTAGCCTTTCGAGGTTCATGTCTTGCTGTTCGCTTGTGGCTCTCCAAACTAGAGTGTCGTACATAACTACTGCAACGTCTTCGAGGCCTTCATGTATTTTAAGCACGGCTTTCTGTAATACCCTTGGAGCTGTCGAGATACCGAAAAACATTCTTAAGGATCTGTAGCACCCGTGTGGTGTGCTCCAAGAGCAAAAGTAGCAACTGTCACGATCGAGTGTATTTGCAATGAATTGAACCAGGCGTTCACAAGGGAAAACAAATCTTCGCACTGTTGAAATTTCGGTGTTGAAGAGGTCTGACATAATTGACATTAGGTAGTGTTCTAAAAATGTCTTTTTTGAATCCAATGGATCTAAGCATTTGCGTTTTTCGTTCAGCTTTGCTATAGCCATTTCGTTGCTCCACAGTAACGGCTGTCACTTTTGTGAGTACTTCTGCCTGTTGCATGCAATCGAGCTCAGTCTTGACGCAGTTTTTTAGCGCTATATGGATCTTTTGTGGCAAATTCATGACCCTTTGGGTTATGTGCTCCAATATTATCTTGTATTTCACGTTCCCCAACTGGCCTTGAAATACGGCAGCAAACGGTTTTACTGCTTCGCACATCACGCTTGTCGATATTGTACTGATCCGCTTGATTATTCCCCGGTGCTTTGCCAGTAATTCGTGAAGTGCGGTAGGAACATCGTGTACTATGAAAAATAACCAAGATTTACAGTGAGTAGTAAACATTTGCTGGGCACGAAACCGCCAGCCAAAATAAATGCCTGCAGCTCCTGTCGGCGCGTCGCCTTTCTCAAGGCTCACGCTACGCGCACGCGCTTTTTTTTCATGTTCGCACACAGGTTTTTTCCTCGCTTTTGTCTGACGTGCACGAAATAATAGCGACAAGCTCCGTCACCTATCGTGAAGGCTGAGGCAGACCCGCGACATGATGGCTTACGAAGCGGCCCCTTGCGCAGGTCCCGGTTATCTCGTGCGCGTTGGACGGAAGCGAGAGAAAAAGGAATGACTGCGATCACAAAAGGGAGTGCATGTTCAAAGAGCAAGTCTTGAGAGCGGCCGCGAGCCAGATGAAGGCGCATCAAGTCGTTTCGGCTGGCACTCCCGTGACCCGCAAACTCAATGCCGACTGTACCTTTTAGGTCTTAACCTGCAGCTCCAGCGTGAGAGCTTGATGAGCCTATCCCGCATAACCAAAATATGTCTTCATAGCCACGATCAAAGCCTCCTCAATACACACAAAACCTGGCAGTTCGATGACGGAGCATAAGAGTGCCCGGACGGAGATTTGGAGCTCGAGGACCTGGTAGCACAGAGGATTTCTCGGGGACTCTGGTATTCAGCGCACACCTTGTGTAGCGGCGAGGACCTTAAACATGGTTTTCAAAGCTGACGAGAAAAGAAGAGGTAGCCCGAATAACCCCGGAAGCTCGAGCGGACATTCCACCGCTCGGGACAAGTGTGTTTCGGAGTCTCGCCACAGCGGGGCGCCCGTTACATGACTCCTCTCTGCCGCTCTACCTTTTTACTTTCGTCGACCTCGTCATGTGACAATCAGCCAGGTTTTGTCAGTATAGGGGAGGCTATTCCGCGATGCATTTCTGTGTTTGCTTACCACTGAGTTGCTCGAGCCTCCGCTATGTCGCGGCCCATCAATCTGCCCCGGTTTAAAGCTTGCACGCGTGTTGCTTGCCTTCAGCGTAGACTTGCGCGGACCAAGTCTACGCTGAAGTCGTCGCAGTTTGCGTGAAACCTTTGTACGTATTTTTGGGTTTTGAAGTTTTGGCGGTTTGTTGGCGGTGTCCTGCACACTTTTGCGAGATCGTTGTAACCGCCACATTTCATACATCGCTTTCCCAGTGTGGGGAGCCTTTCGCTTTCGTGAACACAAATCCAGCAGGTTGAACCTGATTTAACATCCACGCTATTTACGACGACTGCTTTCTTCGGTTCCTATAAGCCCTGCATCTTTGCACACAGGCCCTGCCCATGTTATTGGGACCGGCATATTTCGACGGCTTTAGCGTACGACGGGTTTTCGGAGATTAATTTCTGCTGCAGTTTTTATCTTTCATGTCCAGAATTTTACGCCTGCGAAACATTCGTTATTTTCAGGTACCGAACACGCAGCGACTCACCAGCAACTGAAGCTCTGTTAACCACTCGTTGAAGGATTCCCCTTTCTGCTGGTCGCGTGTTCCGAAAGAAAACTCGTTGTACATCCTAGTTGGTGGCGGGCTGGTGGTAATTCTCAATCATTTTCCTCACAGCTTGCACATCATCGCACCCCCTCACCCTCTTAAAATCGAAGGTAGAGTACACTGCACGCGCCTCAAGAGCTACTGTCATCAAAAACATGACTCTCTGTACTGATTTAGGCTGTTTTGTTGCAATTTGTCCCCGTTGTCTCAAGCGGTTTCGATGACTGGAAAATTGATGACGCCATGAAGCGTTCGGTCTGGTTTTTCCTCCGGCCATGTTTTACAGCGAACCTGTAATGTGCTAGGATCTGGGAAAGAAATGCGTCCAAGGATGTTAACAAACAACTCTCGTTTAGCGGCGCGCCTTCGCTCCGATTGGTCGTGGAAAGTATAGATCAAAAGAGGGGGATACCCACGTGATTCAACCTTCCTTGGCATTATTAGATAGTGAGGTTCTGCTCCATTGTTATATTCTACGGTCACAGACTTATCTCAGCTAAGAGGGCGCTGTGGCGAGGCTCAGGGCAGAACGCCCCGATCTAACCTTCTATTATTTCGCTTCCACGTTGCTGATCAAGAGACTCAGTCTCAATCGGAAAACAAATAAATAAAATGAAACAACAAAGTCGTGTACGTGTCTTACATGCAAACATATGTAAATCGTAGAGATGTTGTAAAGTTGTCGAAAAGATGTAAAGATAACAGATTTGCTGGGCCTCCATCTTCACGTGAAGAGGATGGGATCTACAATAATTTTAGAAGTGTAGCTTGGCCTTTTCTGACACCATGTCACATGAAGTAGAGAAACGTACAAAACGTTTATTCTGATAAAGGGCGTATTTATGCCTTGACCGCGATGCCTGACGAGTGATGTCACTGGGTGCGCCGGAAGGAGTGGTAAGTAACGGGGTTATCTACGCCAGACTCGTGACACCCCCACGCCGTCAAAAGAACTGCAGCTTGAATAGTATATATTTGGGTCAAACAAAAATCGGTGTTACTATTATTGTACGATCAGTGCGCTCCAAGTCGTTTAGGCGTCGCTGAATGGTCATGAAGATCCCTCTACCAGTTCCCTCTACTATGCACTCGAGCGTAGCCAGTGCAGTCAGTAAATGACTTCAGGCATTTGTGCTGACGCCTACGAGCTAAAGAAAGAACAGCGACCTTAGGTAGATATGAGAGCGTTCAAAAGAGCGAAGTAAAAAAAAAATGTTTGTAATGATCCCAATTGTGTAGAGTACCGTAAGCTTCACTTTTTTTGTTTTTTAGGGGTCGAAGAGAGTGCGATGTCGCCCACCCAATCCGGCATTTCAAGAACCGGTATGCTTGCATATTTATTCTCTTTCCAATACCATGGTAGACTAGTTATAGACTTCGTAATAAGTACACATGTATTGGTTTATTCTCATTTCAGACGAGCCGTAAGTTACAAATCTCTTGGTAGTCTTCGGACTCACGTTAATGCTTAGAAGTGTTTATGAATATTTATACTGTAACTTTCGCTCATAATTCTAAATGTTCACTTTGCGTGATGTCTCGTCAAAATAAAAAAAAAAAAAAACCTTTGTCCTTCTTCCAATAAGCGTTCATTCAAGCATTTACCCAATTTGTCCCCAAAAACCTAGTTTATGAGGTGGCAGAAGAAGATCAAACGCTGTAAAACAAGCCGAAAAATATGCGCCTGCTCATAGAAAACTCTAACTTTCCGTGAATGAGCGAGTACGTCAATTTGACCGTTTTACCTATCGGAATATGAAGGCATAACTTAACAAAGTCGCTAACTCGGCCGTCTACGAACCTGCCCCGCGTTGAATTTGGAATGTACATTCCTCTCCTATTTTAGTGGAAAACAACTACGCTTTTAAATTTCACAGGGTAAAACGTTCGTGCTCAGTGCAGATGCGGCGAAAGTTTCAACTTTCTATTTAAAAAAGCTGAATTCTTCAACTCATATTAAGGCGCTATATCTGTTGTGCCGACTTTTATACGAGGTGTTCTTTTTTTTAACCTTTACAGATATGGTTCAAAAAGAGCCGTCGAATCTACAATAATACGGTTTTTTGCCGGGAAGTTATACGACTTGGGGGCATTATATAGGAGGATTATTATCATGATGAATGAAATAATTTATTAAACTTGTTGAATAACTCATTAATATTAAGAATATAAATGCGCCTCCCAGTTTAAGCTTGCTGCGAGTAATCAAAACCTCTATATCAATAAATTTGAGAAAAATCTTGAATGCGTGTGCAGCACATGAATTCCATAGAATTACCACTCCCCTAGTGAAAAAACTTATATTGATAAGACATTTTTCGGTTTCTTAGGTGCATATGAAATAAGATCATATAAGAACATATAAGAACTTGATAAGAACATATCAAATCTATTTAGATTATCAAATAAGTTATAAGAAACTTCTTAGCAGTTTCTTATACCTTCTTATATTGTCTTTTATGGTTCTTTTATGCTCTTATAGGAGCTTATTTGTTGTAATGTGTGTATTGAACGAAGCCATTTTTTATGCATGAGATTATTCTTGGCCCAGCGTAGGCACAGTACTTTATTGCTTGGATTCGAATATTTGATAAAACATTAGAGTGCATTTCACTCCAGTGTTACTCCAGTGCAAATTCTGATAGTGGCCAATAATGATTCAGGGTTGCTTCCACCTCATGCGAATATTGACATTCCATTTGATCTAATTATTTACCAATATCTGTACCCAACATTACTTAATACTTTCCAATGCTGGTTCCTAGCAATACCTAAAGATTTGCAACATTTATATGCAACGTTACGCAAAGATTTCCAATATTGGTGTCGAATGATATGCCGAGATTTTCGATATTGGTATTCAATATTCCAGTATTGTTACTAAATAATATTCCTGCTTTTACAATATTGTAAATAATTCACAAACAATTTTGATAAGGTACTTATTCAGTTACATACCAGTTGTCCCACAACATTGGCAAACAATGATAGGTCCTTTTTTTAAATCTTGTTATTCGTGCTTAGCCCGGGTTTTCAAAGTACCTTAACCAAAATAAACGTATATTGTACCAATATAGGTCATCTTTTCCAGTTGGGTTTTGACTATTGCTTGGCAAAAACATTATTTAATAATAGATATCGTGAATATTGATGAACATTTATCTCATCTTGTTCATTGGTTTTCAGCCCAGTTGATGCCAGATAGAAGCAGAGTGAAGTCAGCTATGTTTGCATTAAATTAAAAAGAAAGAAAAAAACTAAAAACAAAGTGTTGTGGGATTTTAATTTTTTTTTATGATAGTCAATCCCCCGTTACAGAACTAGTAAATGTCGACTTTTTCTTGTGAGTTGCAAATCAACAAAAATAACAGGGATGAAAATCTTATATCCCTTCGAATCATTAACATATTAACATATAAATTAGCTGGAAATAATAAGTAATTTTTAGAACCATTTTCGCATTATAAATATTTGTTGCCTACGTAAGATAATTGAAAAGGATTCTCAGCACGATGATGGCTCCCAGAACGCGAGCTGCAAAGAATGGCTAAACACAATCAAATTTTAGCTTGAGTATTAATATATCAAAAAGGTGTGATACGTTCCAAAAAAACAAACAAACACAAGGCAAGGTGATTTACTTGCAGAAATTCCAAAGGCTGTTGATACACAGCGTACGTTATGTCATGTAAACAAACAAAACAAAACAATTAATATATTTGTTCACCCATTTATAATTTTACCGACCATTGGGCAAAATAATTTATTAAACATTCCAAAGATGAAATATGATAGGTATAGTAATAAATTGTTAGTCTTTTTATCGTTATCAAATGATGCAATTAAGAATAAAAATAATCCATAATTTTTTCGAGAGGCTTAAATAGGACGTGCCATATGAATTCTAAAGCGATTGAATGAATGCAAAATTGTGTTCTCAATTATACGCAGAAAAGAAGCTGGAGGTACTCTAACCAACTGTATTCGAATAGCCCGACATTTCGCGACCTGCTCGGTCTCTTGTACACAGGTGACTTATTCGCCTCTGTGTTCATCGTTTTCTTCTTGTCCTTGTCGCTGCCGTTGAAATCGTCTTCTTATTTTTGTGACTCCTCGAAGTCCGTAATTATAACTGCTTGGGAGGGTACCGATCGACGGGCTGATGTTGTTCTTGGTATGCTGAATATGCCATGACTCTAAATAGAGTCGTTTTTTTCCAGTTTGTTTTCGGTGTCGACACCGGAACTGCTGTCAACGTCGATGACGTGATTGTTCTTTTTTGCATGCTCCGATAGAGCGTTTCCTCTCATGTCCTTGTTTTTTACATCATATTTGTGCCTGCGTAGATATTCGGGGATATCTTGGTTTTCCCCACATATGAGGCTTTGCAGTCGGCGCAAGGAATGGGATAAACAATGCCTTGGGACTTTTCTTTTGGATGGCCATCTTTTGAAAAAGGAAGATGATGGCTAATTGTCGAAACGGGCTTGTGTGTCACTGCTATGCCGCATGGTTTGAGAGCACTAGGTGAGAACTTCGCTCGTGCCTCTGAGGCACGGGACGAACATGCGGCTGGAGGGATAGGTTTTCTTGGCTGCAGATGGGTGACGACGTTTCTTGTAAATATAGTTGACGAATCTTGTTGGATGTGCGTTTTTTAAGAAGGTTCCGTTTTATAATGTTACCTTCCCCCGTAAATGCCTTATCTGTCCAACACACCGTGCGAAACGACTAAAGAGTGGAGAGAAGTGGGGTGGTCTGAAAAAAAATATAAGTATCGTCTAATGTGCGTTGGTTTCCTATGCACCTGGAATGTTAGAAGTTGCCTGTTTTTATTTTTCACAGAAACACCCAGAAATGAAATGCAACCTTTAGTTCCATGTTCTACATTGAATTGACAATTTGGTTTCATTGAATTAAGGTTTATATGCGGGTGGTGAGGTTCGCTGGTTTTCACAACGCAGAACCAATCGTGTACGTAGTGAAGCAGAGTAGCGATGTGGGCGAGTTGGTTCATGCTTAGAAATAAAGGAAACAGCGCGCAAACGACAAGGACGGGAGGAAAAGAAGTACACAGGACGAGCGCTGATCACGTAGTGAAGATAGATAGCGGCTGTCAGAAGCAACGTACTTAATACCTTTTTCTCGGTGGCTTCCATTGCGAGGCTGGGGATACGTGTAAATAGGGAAACTACATCAAATGAAACAAGACTCTTGTTGTCGTTCACGTGTAGGTTCGAAGCTAGTTCAATGAAGTGGGCAGTGTTTTCAACATGCTTGCTGGTCTTTCACATGAGTGGAAGAAGCAGACGATTGAGATAGTTAGACAAAGCCCGTAGCGGTGACGTCGTGAAGTCGACGATTGGACGAAGAGGGATTCCTGGTTTTTGCATTTTTGGCAAGCCGTAGAACGCAGGGGTGAGCCGTTTCGGCAGATGAGGTTCAGGTAGAGGGCCCGAGATCCTGGATATTTACCTAAATTAGAAAAAGGTGTCTTGTTTCAGACTGATTGAATTTTTGATGTTGGGTCCTTCAATAGTGTCTTGTAGGCATCCGTATTCAGGAGTTCGAACACCTTCTTTTCGTAGTCTGCGCGGTCTAGCAGCACGGTGGTATTTCGTTTGTCGGCCGGGAGGATCACGATGTTGTTAACTTCTCTTAGCTTTCTGATGGCGGATTTTTCTTCAGCGTTGTTGTTCAGATGTCTCATTGGGTTTATCTTTTATAGTGCACCAATGGGTTTTAAGCGGGCTTCCTTGCGCACGTCAGAGTCTAGCTTCTGTGAGCCCTCTTCAACGGAAGCTGCAATCAATGCCAAGGGAGGATGGACAGTTGTAAAATTGATTTTTTTCCTTTCGCCAACATAAGGATCTCGATGGGAGAGTAAACTTTCAAAGAAAAGCTTTCGACCAAAACTTTTCTAGATGTCTCAGGTAACGTGAAACGACCTTGAAGAGAAACAAGTTTCTTTTTGTGGGTCCTCATTTAACTGTCAGTGTCCGTCATCGGAACGGCACTTACCTCACATAGGACTCTCCCTTGAAGAATCCAGCTATCCGTGAACGAAATCTGCCGCCTACTAGAACTGTGCCTCACAAACACCTACTTCTCTTTCGCTGATAGTTTCTACAAGCAAAGAAGTGGCACCGCCATGGGAGCTGCTGTGTCCGACACGGCAGCCAACCTCACACTGAAAGCCATCGAGAAAACGGCATTAAGTACGTTCCTTCCGGCACCCAATATGTTCATTCGCTACACAGACGATTACTTCTGCGTTGTGAAAACTAGCGAAGTTGACCGCCTATATATACACCTTAATTGTTTCAATCCAAATACAGTCAAACCTCGATGTAACGAACTTCTATGTAACGAAACCCCCGATGTAAAGAAGTACATAACTTTTTCTAACCGCAAGTGTATGCACGCCATGAATTTTTGACCGCTATGTAACGAAGTCCCGTTTGCCGAAATTTCGATATAGCTAAATGTCATGGCCAATTTGTCTCAAGATTTTGGGTCCCAAAGGAGATTTCGGGAAGCACATGCGCTGAAATGGGCCCCCGATAAAGCGCAAAGGGTAAAACGGGCTGAATCTGGCGAGTGTGGTGTACAGAACGGAGGAAACTAGAGCCGCCGCCGATTCGTCCGTCGGCTTCGTTCGCGCTTGGTAGTTCGTTTCGAGGCCTAACTAAAAGCGTGCGTTTCTCGTTGTCCTGGGCGATGGAGCCTCGAAGGCGATGGAGCCGCCCCTGACAACGTCGATTACGACGACTTTATATACGCCGACTCTGCTGTCATTGCGACGGAGGAGGTGACCGACGCGGCGATAGCTAGCGATGTTCGTGGGAACTCGCAAGACGGGGACGACATCGAGCCGGATGAACAAGAACCTGCGATGTGCCCAGTAACCGTGAAGTGGTGGACGCAATGATTGTCTTGAGGCGGTTCGCGATCCCACAGCAAGACGAAGGCGCAATGCAGGCCGTGTGGCTATGCGAACGTCATGTGATGCCAATAATAATGCCAAGAGTGGCTCAGAAAAAGGTGATGGACTACTTTCAACCGAAACAGAGGCGTCCTCTATGAGTTTTGTTCACCCTAGAAACATTTATGAAAACTTTCCTTAACGTTAGCCTCGAATTTCTATGTAGCGAAATTTTAATGTAACGAAGTAAATTCCGAATTTTACCGACTTCGTTACGCCGAGGTTTGACTGTATTCAATTCACAGTCAAACGTAAATCTAACGGTTGCATTTTATTTCTGGATGTTTCTTTTGAAAAAAAAAATACGGCAATCTTTTTTTAATATGCCAGGTTTATAGAAAACCAACGCACACCGAACGATACTTAATTTTTTTTACCACACAACCCACGTCTCACAATATTTCAGTAATTTCTGCACTATTTCGGCGTGCCATCACGATGTGTTCGACAGATAAGGTACTTAAAGAGGAAGTTGACACAATAAAACGAGACCTACAAAAAAACTAATGCAATGCAAGGAAGTTCTGGCAAGCGGTCTCGCCAAGCAAGCATAACCCTCACCCATTCTCCACGACAGTAGTGGAACCATCTTGTCACCTCATGACTCGTCAACCTTATTTAACTCGTTCTTTAGTTCTGTGTTCACGGACGAGTCATTTCCTTTACCGCAGACGTTGTGCCGTGCCAGTACGAGCATGGATGACATAACACTGACACCAAACGGAGTAGTAAACGTCATTGAACGTTTGCGTGCAAATTCGGCTTGCGGGGACGATAACATCACCTATAACTTTCTCAAAATAACCAAAGACAAAATATCAATTATTTTGTGCCGCCTTTTTCAAGCTTCACTTGATTTGTCAGAATTACCGCTCGATTGGAAAGTTGCAAAAGTCATCCCTGTACATAAGCATGGAAACCGCAACGACCCTTCAAATTACAGACCCATCTCTCTGACAAGCATACCATGTAAAATATTCGAACATGTCATCTACTCTCAAGTCATGGATTATCTTAACAACTTTAGCTATCTTCACCCTCAACAACACGGCTTTCGCAAACATCTTTCCTGTGATACTCAGTTATTTGAATTCGTAACAGATCTCAACTGATAACTTTAACGACTCTTATACTACTGACGCAATTTTCATTGATTTCGCTAAAGCCTTTGATACTGTCCCTCATCAACGCTTACTTCTAAAACTTTCTCAATTAAACATAAATGATCAAATCATCAGTTGGATCTCATCATTTCTCACCAATCGTAAGCAGTATGTATGTATAGATGACACGTCCTCGCCCGCCATTACAGTTAAATCCGGAGTTCCACAGGGCAGCGTCTTAGGTCCACTTTTGTTTCTCATCTACATAAACGACTTACCTTCACTAATCTCGTCATCAGTGAGGCTTTTTGCTGATGACTGTGTACCTGTACCGCCGAATTTCTCATCCTAGCGATTCGGAGCTCCTTCAACGCGACATCGACATCTTGGGTGAATGGTGCTTAACATGGCAAATGAACATAAATGTTACTAAAACCAAGCTCGTTTCTTTTAATTCCTCAAAACACCACACTCCCTCGTACTATATTTTTTGCGATCCTATTTTATCCACTCAATCATACAAGTACTTAGGTATCACTTTTACCGATGATCTAACCTGGAATGCCCATATAGAAAACATCGTTAACTCATCATTAAGAACTCTGGGATTTCTGAAAAGGCATTTATACCTTGTTCAACAGGACGTGAAACTTACTGCATATAAAACCCTGGTTAGATCGAAACTTGAATTTGCTAGCACCATATGGGCTCCTCATCAACTTTACCTAATTAATAGGCTAGAATCAGTCCAGAATAAGGCCGTCCGCTTCATTCATCGAAACTACAGTACGAAAATCAGTGTCTCCCAACTAAAGGTTCTTTCTAATTTAACTTCTCTTGAATCACGTCGCATAGTCGCTCGCCTTACTCTTTTTCATAAATTTTATTACAACATGCCATCATTCATGCTCACTCACTGTAAGCCTGCCCCATACATTTCTTTGCGTCATGATCATTCCTTAAAAATCGCACCTATATTCGGTCGCACTAATAGATACAAATACTCTCCTCTTGCTCTGTCCATTAAAAATTGGAATTCTCTCCCAAACGACATAGTCACTGAACAGAACGAAATAATATTACGCGACAAATCTTCGGCTTTGGTACTATGATATGTTTTCAGCGCCATGTCTGCTTGTGTTTGCTATAAATTGCACACTCTGTCCCCAGTTCTGTTGTGCCCGGTTTGTGTAAACTTTGTTCTGAATTCTGTATAGTTCGTTCTTTGTTTTTGTTTGTTGTTAATTTTTAACCTTAGTTAGTTCTTTGATTGCCATTGTATCTAGCATTTGTTTGTATTTTCTACCCCCCCCCCCCTCATGTAATACGTTCGAACGAACGTCTTTGAGGCGAATAAAACTTGAACTTGAAAACGTATATCCAAAAAGATTCGTCAACAATATCTACGAGAAACTTCGTCACCCATCGGTAACCGAGAAAACCCTTCCCTCCAGCCGCATGTGCGTCCCGTACCTCAGAGGCACGAGCGGAAGTCTCAGCCTTGCTCTCAAACCATAAAATCATAGTAGTGACAAACAAGCCCGTCTCGACCAATTGCTATCATCGATCCTCTTCCAAAAGATTGTCATCCAAAAAAAAAAAAAGCCCATCGCCTTATTTATCGCATTCCTTGCGCCGACCTGCAACGCCTCATATGTGGGAGAAACTAAGAACTTCCCCGAATATCTACGCAGACACAAACCAGAGGTAAAAAAGAATGACATAAGAGGAAACGTTCTAGCGGAACATGCAGAAGAGAACAACCACGTCATTGACTTCGACAGCAGCTCGGTCCTGGAAACCGATAGAAACTGGAAAAAACGATTCGATTTATACAGTCCTCGCAGATCCAGCATATGAAGAACAACCTGAACCTGTCGATCGGTACCCTACCAAAGAGTTATAATTTCTGACTTCGAGGAGTCACAAAAATAAGACAATTTTAACGGCAGCGACAAGGAGAAGAAGAGAAAGACGAACACCCAGACAAATAAGTCTCCAGTGAACAAACGACCAAGCAGGCTACGAAACGTCGGGCTATTCAAACACAGTTGGCTAGAGTACCTCCAGCTTCTTTTCTCAACACTCACCTAACCAGGCAGATTTTTGCCGAAATGTTTACTTTTCAATTATACGCACTTGTATGTAGGTCTGACATATCAATAAAAAAAAAACGCAGCTCTATTCTTAGAATTAGCAGACTGTTAGCTTGTTTTATCGAAGATATCGTATAACCTATTCACTTTTTTAGAACGTTATCTATATTTAATTGGAAAAAGACCCAATTAAACAAACTCACATTTTTTAGAGCGGGGTCCTAGGCGCCCATTTCTGGCTTGAGCGGCGTCGCCGTCGCCGTCGCCGTCGGCGTAATCGCGCGGTGCATAATGGGACGCGTGACGTCACTTTTGACATCACTGATGACGTCAACAGTGACGATGACGATGACCATGACGTCACCAGTGACGTCACTCATGACGTCATCAGTGACAATGACGATGACGTCATCAGTGACGTCATCAGTGACGATGACGATGCCAATGACGTCATCGTGATGACATCATCGTTTACGTCACATGACCCCCGTGAGGCCACGTGAGCCTCTTGAGTCGACGCCGACGCCGGTCGGAGGGAGGAGTAGCAGACAGGGTGAGGAGGTGAGAGGGAGGGAGGAGGAAGGGTATACCCTCCCCTCAGTACCCTTTCCTCCTCCTCCTTCTCAAGAGCTCGAATTCGGCGTTACAGGGCGTTGTAAACGACTTGAATTTTTTTTAATTTTTATTTTTTCAAAATGTTTTATTAATGCCGACATAAAAAACAGTAATGAGGCGGGTAGAACATTTTAAATATGTAACCTCAAAACTTAGAAACAAACTAATTTGTAAACATGTCGCCGGTCACGTGATGTTTTGTCACGAAATAAGAAAATGACTATATTGATAATTATACTAATATCCCACCTTCTCCAAATGGTTTCTTTGGAAGTTATTAGTTCCTAGTTTATTTGAACGTGAAACAAACAGCGCAAAGATGCATTGTCATCAGCAGATAAAGGACAAGTTCACGCGTGAGATTTCAGAAGCGCGTACCGAACAAGCAGGGTCAGAATATGTCAGTGTCCCGCCACTTGCGTGTCGGTAAAAGAGTGCATGCTTCTTTGTAGATCGGAGAACAGACGCGTGTGCGCAGATGACTCGAGGAACATGTGCCGTCCTTCTTCAATGTTGTTTCGTTCCTTTGCTTTAGGTTCGGGCAAATTTTTATTTATACGCGATGTGAGATTCATTAAAGCTCAGATAAAAGTAAGCGCCGTGTTTGTCTTGGGACCTTAGTTTGAACGAAAATTTGGAGTTGCTTTCGATCAAATTCTGTCCGGTGTACTTCTCGCCAAAATTAAACTCGAGCAGCGCGACAACAGTGACGTCGCGGACTACGGAACAGGATTCAGTGACCCAGCGGACCCGGTTTTGTGTTATCGTATTTACCACGACCAAATCGGTCATCGTCGTGGATTCGGAGGCTTGACAAGTGACCAGAGAGGCAGATTCTAGGTCGGCACGCTTCCCGGGTTGAGGTTTTTTTTTTATTTTTCAGTCTGCTGGAAACAGGATATAGCGAATAGAAACTAGGGATGCCGCGAACTTTTTTCGAATCGAAGTTTCGATGATCGAATCAAGCAATTCGGAAGGTTCGAAAGATTTCGCATTTTCGAATTTTCTATATCGTAAAATTCGACGGAAGTCGAATTTTCGAACTTGTTAAGCTAAGAAGTTCGACGCTTTTCGAACCGTCGAACTTATTACGCTAAAACATTCGATCCTTTTCGAACTTCGAACTTATCACACTGCAAAATTCGATGCTTGTCGAACTTCCGAACTTGACTGACCAAAAAATTCGATGATTTTCGAACTTTCGAATTTCTTGCACTAAAAAGTTCGAAGCTGTTCGAAATTTCGAATTTCCTATGCTAAGAAAATCAATAATTTTCGAACTTTCGAACTTATTTATCAATAGAATTCGAAAAGTTTCGAACTTTCGAATCCTGAAAAGTCAGAAGTTCGACGAACTTCGAACTTTTAGGGTAAAGGTTGGACGTTCGTCGAACTTCGAAAGACCGGCGGACGGTTTCATTTGAATTCAAGTAGCGAGGTACATTCGTAATTTTTTTTTCTCGAACTTTTACATGCGGTGTTCCGTTCTTTATGAAAGACAATGCCGTTTATTTCAATGTTCTGGCATGCTTAGTTTTAAAGAAATAAATTCCCGAAGGAGCGAGGAAGGACGACGGGTTTTTGACGATTTTCGTTTATGCCAGATTTGAAGCGCGATGTAGCCGAAGCTATTTATGGATGTTAAACTTTTTAAGAATGATCTATGTATAGCCTAGATAAGTGTCGTCTTAAGATATGACTATCGTTATTCAAGGTGAGTTTTGAAGAAATGTCCAAACATGTATCTACAAGCAATTATGCCCTAAACTTGGTATTAATTTTCGTCTAAGTTGTTTGAGGTATCGCATTTAAATTAACACCACAGACAGTACATATCATTGCCATCTGCAGAATACAAAATAATGTATTTATTGTTTTTTCACGTTAAGGAATAAATTAACTCATGGGAGAAGATTTCTAATATTGTTCAAGTTCAGCACGTCATTAAAAGAAAACATTTTTTTTTTCCTTTCACGTTCCTGGGACGTGTTTCTTTTATCTTTTACACATTTTGGTAGGAGAGAGTTGTTTCGAAGTTCTGAACCTCTGAATATGCAAGAATACAACACATCCGGCGAGTTCTTGATAGTTTTTTCTTCAGCTTTTTATCCCCGCATTTATTATTATTTTTTTTTTTTTACCATTGGCACAGTTATTTAGGTCGTAAAGACATAGCTTCGAACTTCCGAACCGCTAAGCATGTGACGAGTAGTGCCTTCTGACAACGAGTTTCTAACAATGACCATCTACGCGATCTTTTATGCAGTGAAGAGCGACAGTAGCTATACATAGGCATAAATAATTTCAGATTAAAATAAGCTCGACCACGCCCTCTTTCCCCGTATTGTTTTCTTTAACAGTCCGAAATATCTGGAAGGGGGGAAGGAAGGCTGAGCCCCCCCCCCCCTCCCCTCTTCCCTCCCCCGTTTTTCCTCTTCCGACGCCACTTGTATGGTAGAACGCTCCTCGACCTCGAGTTGTGTCGGCTTCTGTGCTTTTTGCGAGGCGATTCCTCCGTCCCAGAAAATAAACCTCCAGGACAATTACAAACTTAACTTACTATATGCCAGCGTCACTCGGGCGGCGTTCGATCGGATTACTACCAGCGTGCAAGGGGTGGGGAGGTAGTTTGCCAGGTCGCTTCAATGTTTTTCTGAGCCTCAACCTCCTGCCCGCCCCTGGCCATTCCGAACTGGATGAGTATCGTAAATCAGTGTGTTCGTGTGATCACTACTGCGTGATGCACGTTAAAGAACCCCCCCCCCCCCCGGGCTGGCGGTCACAATTACTGATCTATGGTCACACGTCACTCTGCACTGGCAAATATTCCAGCACATCCTGGACACTTGTCGTCTCATTTAATTGCCTGACCAACTTTGCAGTGCCTAGGTATCACACCCTAACTTTTCTAAACTTGATTTCGTGAAAACCAGTGAGTCGTGAAAACGTTATTTGAAACTGAAACTGTGGAGGAACTTGAAAACTGGACTTCGAACTTTGAAAACTTGGACTTTAAAAAAATTCAAAATCTTCGAAGTTTTTTTGTTTTTTTTTTTTCGAATTCAGCGTTAAAAGAGAATCGAAACTTTCGAACTTTTCGAACTTTATGCAGAAAGAAATTCGAAATCTTCGAATTGTTCGAACTTCATGTCTATAAAAATTCGAAGCGTTCGAAGTTTTCGAATTTTATTTCCAAAGAATTTCGAAATCTTCGAACTTTTCGAACTTCAGATCTTAAGAAATCCAGATTTTTCGAATATCTCGAATTTCAAGTTAGGAAAGTTCGAAATCTTCGAATTTATCGAACCTCAAGTAAAAAAAATATTCGAAATATTCAAACCCGAAATTTTAGAAACCGTGAAAGCTTCGAACTTTTCGAATTCGAAACTCTACTGTGATCGAAAGTTGCGAATTGTTCGAATTCGAACCTCGGTCGGTACGAAAATAATCGAAATTTTTCGAAATCGAACCTCAGCTCGCTTCGCAAATATCGAAACCGTTTCGAAATCGAACCTAGGGTGGTTCGCGACATCCCTAATAGAAACCAATCGCGAGGATGACCGAGCAGGCGTTGAACTTGGCATTCCGATCGCCGTTCGTTTTCTAAGTGTGCTTGCGAGGTTTAAGATAGACACTGAAAGTAAAGGGGATCGAACCACATGATGCGAGAGTAATCCATAGCGTGTCTCTTCGAGCTTTACGTGGAAGAAAGCAGAGAATAAAATGGAGCGTGTCACTGCGACGAGAACGTGCACCACTATTACGCAACTCTCCAAAAATGACAAGCGAACGACAAAGAGATAATATCTACCTTTTAGCCGGTAGATGAACGTCAAGGTTATCATATAAATAGGTCCAGTTAAAAAAAAAAAAGGTCGCGCGTACATATAATTTTAACGAGGCCGCTGGTCGTAGCCAAGGAGCGACTAGGGCCTTGATGGGCCTTCCGACATATCTTCCTAGGCCTTCCCGCCGACTTGAGAGATCGCTGAAGTCATTGTGATTGTTGTCGTTGCTTGCTCAATCCGTTAATCGAGCCGCCTTTACCGAGAAACGTAGTTTAGAGTCCGTACTTTTATTAATTTGCTGCTTAAAGTCGGGAGGCGTGCGAGGAACATGTATAAGCATGCTTATTGATCGCCACGGCGAAGTACCTCAGGCAGGTTGGCGGTCATGAAGCTATCGTAGGATTCCATCGTAACTTAAGCAGTTTCCGATCGATTCGCTTGGCGTATTCAGATTTGTTCTTAGGTTTAGTCCTATTCACGTTTTGCGTTATAGCAGAAACAAAATGCACGTAGTAGACAGTTTCGTTGCTATGCGCTAAATCGCACAAGCGAAGCAAACCAAAGCGGAGAGAATACCTGGTCTCGGGTCGTGAACCTGGTCATTGCATCACCATCGATCGACAGAATAATAATGGCTGTTGGGGCGATAAATGAAAGGAGTGCCATCATTTATTTATTCTTCTGTTAGCCTCTTTGACGCAGAAATTTCTGGAGAATATGACGTCGTGCCACATTTACAATATTGCACCTAATAAGGTTCAATAAAGAATCGTTGTTTTAAAGGAATTTTTTTCCTACGTTATAATTATGTTGATAAGTGTATCTGTGTTCCAGATCTTAGAGTTAGAGCACAATGTTATGCAATGTTAAAGTGAATCGCTTTACAGCATATTTTGACATTGCACGTGTTTCAGTGCAAGCAGCCACTGAATAGAGCAATAACTCTCTTAGGATCGCACACTCTCTCGTAGCATAGATTAATATTGTCAGCTTGAATTCTATGTAATTTTGTGTAATAATTAGTGCTTCAGTATTATAAAAGATTGTCCTAAGAAGGTCTTGTTTAGAAAATGTGATTTTCTATAGAAGCTCAATATCGCGACTGAAGTTTGTTTCGGCATGGCTCACACACTATAACTTCCTCGCGACTAAAAACGTAAAGTTTAAATTTTTTCGCCTATATATATTAAACTTTATAGAGAAAGGGGGGGGGGGTGCTGCATTTGTACAAACAAACTTGAGCTTAAAACAGCCGAAATAGCGTTAAAGTACTGTCGCCTGTTTTGTAATGCAAGGTTTACCATAGCACTAAATGTCGTTGATGTTGTGCTGGAGATACAGTTTCAGTTTTGTTTTCTTTTAGGAGCAAAAATAACAGTATAATCATCGTCCTTCTCCTCTTCTTTGTCCTGATTGCTGGAGCTTTCATCGTCATTTATTTAATTTCAGGTAAGTTAGCGTGGGCGAAGCATTTGCCTTTACTAAAGCCCTACTACGTGGAACAGGTTTATAGAGAAAACGGCCTCTGGTGCTTCAAGACCTTCTGCATATTAAATGATTGCCTCCTGACGCAGTTATGATAGCTGGATTTGTTGTCTTTCAGGGTCCCTAAAACAACTACGCTTAAGAGTAACGACTCTTCAGCCTCCTTGATGTTTAAAAACATGTTTCCAAGATAATTTAAATTTCATCTGAAATCACGTAGAACGCTTTTGCGTGTCTTACGAGAATGTTAAAACTGTCCTCAGAAGAACAAAAACATTTCGCCGGAACTTCCTGACACCCTATCAAAAGGTGTGAGAGTATTAATTTCGAATCTTAGCAATGGCCAGCGTCGCCCACTCAGCAACAAAATTCTTCACTTAAGGGAGAATCGGGAACTGGAAGCCGACACACGAAGCCTAGCTTGTCTATTGTTTATACTTAGTTTAGAGCATGAGCTAGTATCTGCTTCAATATTTCGAATTACTGCGCTATCCAGCGTTTTCTTTGATGTTCGCGTTAGCTCTTTTGTATGCAGCAATACAGCATTTTTATGTAAAGCACTACGTATGCGCACCTCTCGTCCTCTATTTCTTGCCTTTCTGAGTTGGTTAAAAAAATCTCAGCGTTTTTGCTCGAGGCTGAGGGCAGGAGGCGACGATTCGATTCCCTCACAATGTGGAGTGTTCGGATGCTCAAACTACTGTGTGAACGGGCAGGATAGGGCCCATCATCATTCAAAGAAGTGCGAGGATTTGTGCATGTAGTCCCACAAGTTTTAAAGTTGCGGTGTAATGTCGGCACCCTGAATCAAGCCCACTCCTCTCGTGCGTGATTATTTGCGCGTTATTTGCAATGTCTGTGCATGTCGCTTCTGAACTTGTTGCTCGTCTTGTCCTGCAAAACAAGTGTTTTCCTTGTTTTAACAAGTTTCATTGTTTCACAAAGGACAATAGGTGGTAATAAATAGCTTACTTTTTACACCGAATGTGCTCATATGATTTTTTTATGAAAAAATGGAACGATGGGCCGTCACGCTTCAACATTACAGTAGGCTAAATTTATTTAAATATGCCTATGTACAATTGTTTTGCAATATGAAAGTCCCACAGGCACCGCGTGGCCAAGACGGTGGCTGGCGGGGGCGTCGTGCGTGTTGCGGGCGATTCCAGTCTAACCCGAGAGAAAACGCGAGGATCTGGTAGGACACAGCATCAAAGAGCCATTACTCGGGGAACCTGGACGTTAGCACACAGCTTTTGCAGCCTTAAGGATCCGAAACACACTTTCGGGTCCTCGCGTCTCGCTGCGGCGTCACGCGGCAGTGGCAAGACGCTGCGTTTAGGCGTTTCGCCGCAGCGGGCCGCCAGTAACGTGGCTCTCCTCTCGTCCGTTGTCTGCCGCTCCATCTTTTCAATTTCGACGGCCGCATCTCGTGGCAATCTGCCTGATTTTGTCATTATATAGGAGACTACGTCTCAGCTTATGCGTGAACGGAGGATAGCTTTCCTAATCCTGTGCATAGCAGTGACACAGGCATGGTCCTGCTCGAGAAGGCTTCGGCGTAGAAGCAACAAAGTTCAGGGCTCGCGGAGGGACTTTTAGAAATGCCTCCACGCACTCTGCAATTGTGCGTAGTGGCCTTAAAGCGTAGCACGCGCATATTAGTTTCAGGTTCGTGACAGAGAGAACTTCGTCAGCTTCATGCCACGGCTCGGAACGGTACAGGCCACAACACGACAACACCACACGAGAAAACAGTGCTATCAAAACAGCACGCGTAAAAACAGCACGGCGTCAAAACAGCAGAGTGACAGAAGAGAGGCTGACGAAAGAGCATGTGAAAAGAAAAACAACAGCAAAACAGCACGCACGTAAATGCACGATTTTAGCTGTAGGACACATTAATTATTAGCAGCACCCACCTAAATTACTTTGTGATGTACTTCGTCCCAATATTTACAATTAGCCGTGCATGCTTAAAGCGGGATCTCGTTGCTTTGGATGAAGCCTCGGCGCCTGCACGAGCGCTCGTGCAGCGAGTGCACCTGAGGCTATGGCATAGCCTCCTCTAGACTCACAAAGCCTGGCACTTTGACGACGGAGCCATAGAGTGCCCGGTCGCAGATTTGGAGCTCGAGGATCTGGTAGCACAGAGCATCGAAGAGCCATTTCTCGGGGAAACTTAAGCCCCTTCATGTTTTAAAAGTAGCACAAGGTGCATCGATGCACGATTCACGTGCAACGTACAGCCCTTGCGAATATCATGGAGGCCCAGCGCAGCACTGAGCTAGTTTTCAGACGCTATGTTTTTCCCAGAAGTGGAGCGCGTCACGTGTCTCGAGCATTTCCACAATACTGAATGGCGCCGCTTTTCCCAGGATAGAGGGGCTTTAGTGGAACCTGGACGTCAGCGTACAGCTTTTGCAGCGGCAATCACCCGAAACACACTCGCTCGCTCGGGAGAAGTGTGTTTCAGCGTCTCGCCGCAGCGGGGCGCCAGTCACGTGGCTCTTCTTTCATCCGTTGTCTGCCGCTCCAACTTTGCCCTTTCGGCGGCCGCTTCTCGTGGCGATCTGCCAGGCTTTATCAGTATATAGGAGGCTATGACTGTGGCTCCATTGAAGGAAGTGAATGCTAGCCGCTCGCGTTTGCACAGCCTTCGCAGCTAGTTCATGCTAAGGTGAGACGAAGTTTAAAGTGCTCAGCAGAACATATGTTTTGCCGTTACAGTTTATTATCTACCATTATTATATATTTATCTGCGCCGTCATTTTGTTTTGCCTACTTATAGCTTTCCCTGCATGGTCAGGAATATAAAACCCTCACATACCAAGCAACTTTAGCTAGATTTCTCGACGTCATTTTAGTGACTGATTGATTGTTAAACCATAAACTTTATATATCGATACAAATGCGGCACCCTATTTTCCCAAATTAAGAATGAAGATCATAAATGACGAGTTTAGTGAAACTGTTAAAGAAACAGTTCATTTGATGTACACGCTTGTTTTACATATAGCTTACATGCAGTAAACAAACGCCGAACGCGAGAACATGGCGTATGGCTTTGAACCCGATCGGATGCATTTTCTTTGTCCGTCGATCGATCTTCTGTTGGGTGAGGTTCCGCTCGGTCTTCAACATATACATTGCAGTTAAAACAACCTAAAAGCATGGCACCGGAGTATTCAGTCTTCGCTCGAGTTTCAACATCCTGTCCCGTCTCGGCTGATCGAGGCCTTAAGGACAGAGCAAAGCCTCACCCAGCAGAATATGATCTACGGCCAAATGGGATGCAAACAATTGGGTTCAAAGCCATGCGCGAGAATCTCGCAAAGACTACGGAACGATCCGTCCCAGTTGAAGCACACCGCCTCATTGACACTCTTTTGGCCTGTCGCTTTTCTGACGGCATATGCAAGCTAATATGTAACATGTATAATAAAGGTAAAAGTAAAAAAAAAAAATATAAATTGCATTTTTATTGAACTCCAGGACTGTGATCTTCATTCTTTTTCGGGTAAATATGGTGAGGTATTTGTATTGAAATTAAGCGTTAACGATTTTACTGTCAACGACAGTTAAATCGTTAACGCCAGGAAACAATACAAATCTTCTTACCCAGTTAGCTCATTTATGTAAAAGAACAGTCACATATCCCACACGTAGCGTTGACATATGAAACATTTATTCGTGTAAAACAAGTTATGGGGAGCAAATGATGCAACGCAAACTCCCAGAATTACTCAATTTCTGTAATAATTGCGACATACAACTAGAATCTACATCAAAAAAAGATTTGAAGTTTTTCTTTTCTAACACGAGTATGAAGTTATGACTATAGATGTGTTATTGTTGTAAAATGTTTATAGCCAATCTCAAACTTGTTGGTATGATTTATACATAGTGTTTCTGCGCGATGTGCTGTACTGTCCCTTTTTGTTTTCTACGTTGTATAATTTCTGGGGAGGAGGGAGCTTGTCAAGCTGATTTATTCAGCATTTATTCCCCAACCTCCCACATCGCCCGGATGGAAAATAAAGGCATTATTATTATTATTATTATTGTTATTATTATTATTATTCATTTAGAAATTTAGCACCATTGGCTACGGGGGGAAGGCTTTATACGACTGAATATGCACTTAAAGCTATGCGTAGCTAATACAATTTAACGGCGCAGGTAATGATATAATGTCATATAACGGTAGTTAACAATATGTTACGCCAACAAAATGCCAGAACATTATAATAGGCATGTTCAGCTCAACACGTATACAGCATGTTTTTAATTTCTGTGCTTGCTGATTATACTGTGTCTTCAAGCGAAATAAAAACATGTAATTACGTGTGTGCTTTTTTGTCGATGTGTTAAGTGTGGCGTGATCTTTTGGAACGTGTCCTCTCGCTCTGCTGTTTTTACACAGTGCTATTTTGACGCAGGCTGTTTCGACTCGTTCTCATGTTTTGTTGTGCTGTTTTGACTGTGCTGTTTTTTTTTGTTTTTTTTTTTGTCGCGTGCCGTTTTGTCGTGTGCTTTTCTGTCATGTTGTCGCCACGGCCATGTTTACCGAACGCACAAATGCTGTCTGAGAGAGATCGGCCTGAGTCAAGGCGAATATTAGGAAATTTGTTAAAACGCGAAATCCGTGCCATCCTTCTAACCAATTAATGGGCGCTTCAACGAAATGTGTATTTTAATAAGGGACTCAGGTATAACTTTTATATTAATTATTTGGCTAGGCCTGTTCTAACATTTTACACAAGAAACAACTGATAAAAAACAGTGATAATTATACTTCATTCCAGCTTAGGTCCGAGCGCGGCCGACGTTATAAGCCGAAGGGCAAATCAAACAGCGAAAGAGGCACAACGTCATGGCGTGCTCTTTGCATTGATAAAGAAATGCCTGTATTCGCAGTCTCTGTGTGCGTGCTCCTCCGCCGGCTAGACCTATCAAGCGCTGAGAGCATGCCATAACGTTGCGCTTTTTCCGCTGTTTGATTGGCCCTTAGGCTCATAACATCGTCCGCGCTCGGACATAAGGTGAAACAAAGTGTAGTGTGTTTGGAGCCTCTGTGACCATATCTCTGGGCATGACGCCAATAAAGCGCGCTCTTCCAGTAAACCGAAACCAAAAACTGTTGATCGTGTTCAAGCCCGGTTAAGCACCGAGTGAGTGGCTTCCCCTTAAGGCAGTATTGAATCGCCTGTAGCAAGCGCAGTGCCCCCGACCGCCACCGCCTCTGCCACACGCTCCCAGGGGTTATTTTATATTGCAGGAGACTGTACTTCGGGGTCATCAATAAAATACGAATAGAAGAATTCGCCCTAAAGCGATTCGATTTTAGACTAAATACTACCCTACCGTGCTATGCGGAAGTCGAATGTTTGTATATCTAACAGTTGACTTACAAAGTCAAATATTTACACCAGATTAATTATGCGAAGTCCGGGCACGCATATTCTTTTGATATATCGTGTACAGGATGTGTGTGGTTGCGCTGGCCCCACACAGATCAGCTCTATTCCCACCAATACCAGACATCATGCACAA
Source organism: Ixodes persulcatus (assembly GCA_013358835.2). Classification (NCBI taxonomy): domain Eukaryota; kingdom Metazoa; phylum Arthropoda; class Arachnida; order Ixodida; family Ixodidae; genus Ixodes; species Ixodes persulcatus. Next base: position 31,479 of record JABSTQ010006445.1, on the reverse strand, counting down.
CCCACACGATTCATGAGCTGTGCTAGTTTAACACATTCTGTTTTCCCCCTCCGAATGTGAGTGTAATCAAACTAGTGTAATTTTGTTTTCTGAAAGCGCCATGCACAATAAAAGTCGCTCGAACAGTTGCTTTAACAGAATCTGGAATGGACGAGACAACCGAAAACCCGAAGGATCAAGGATCCGATGCTTCTGGTTCATCGGCACATCCACCCGCTTCCATTGGGGGCGATGCTATCGTCAGGACAACGGGTACATCTGCTATGCCATCAAGCAGTACCTCGAAAATCTTGACGGTCACCACACGAGCGACCTCAACTGCAACGCTATCAAGATCAAAAATTGTAACGACACCGATCGCCACGACAGTTACCCCAAGGAGAACGTCTGCGACTATAACAAGGAGAACATCAAAAACCATGACAACCACGATGCCAACAACAACGCCAAGAACAACTACAACAACAACGACAACTACAACAACGACAAGAAAACAACAACAACAACGACACAACGACAACAACGACAACAACGACAACGACAACAACAACAACAACAACAACAACAACAACAACACAACACGTGAGTAAAATGTCACGGCGACTCAATTTTGATTCCTGCTTGGCTAGGAATGGCTTCCAGCTTGGATTGTTTTGCCGGTAGAAAGGAATGCTCTCCGAACGGCCGACTAAGTGTTATTGAGGAAGGTGGTGCTCACCGTTTATTCCAAGTACAAACACATATTTGCGAAGGCTAAGCTTACGCTCGAGTCGTACTGGGTTATTGACAGGGCATTTTAGATTAATTAACAGTTATTGCCGTCGTATGTGCTTCAAATAGCCACGGCCAAACCTCGACGTTCGGCATTGTTTGGTGAAAGAGCAACAAGGCTGGGAATGTGCGTGTCCTGTCGTCACAGATTTTAAAATGCATTGAGTGTTCCGTTGTCATTATAACTTTGTCTTGTCCTGGTGAAGTAATGCCGTGAATCTCTATTGTTTTGAGTCTCGGGAGTAATGGCCTCCGTTCAATGTCTTCAAATAAAAAAAAAAAAAAACTTTCTACATCTTCTTTTTACTTTTTTTATCCCACCAGTGTTTGTCTGCCGCGTTCTACGTACGTTGGGCTCATAGGAGACTAATTTAATTTGCTATAATGTTTGTCGCTCAACCTTTTGTGATATCTGATGCGGCAAACACATTTTGGACATTTTTTTTATTCTTAAAGCTCGCAAACGGACATTGTTCATTTGGGTAAAACGTAATTGCAAATCTAATGAGTAACTTTCTAGAAATTACAACCTGAAAGTAACTCATTACGTTACTGAATTATCAACCTAGAAAATGTAATATTTTACAATATTAATTACCGCAAACACTAATTTAATTAGAGTAATTTCGTTGGAGTAATGTATATTACGGCACATCAGTCTACCGGAGAACAGCACGGGACGCATACGCTTGTATTGGACATTTGGTGGGCATTAGCGTTCGGTTGCTGCTCGTATCTATTCAGCAAGAACGCGAGTTCCAGCCGAAAGATGACGCAGCACTCGTGTTCAGTCGGTGTTCCGCGCTACTTTTGACAGCGGTAGCTGTTGTGCCTCCGGCGAAAAACGGCGATGTCCAAAGGCAAAACACCCACGTGATTGCGGGGAGAGGTGTGCCCTCCCCTTCACCGTCGTTCCTCCCGCAACCACGTCAACTGTGTCTTGGCCAAACCACATAGGGAAGGAAGGCCGGGTGGCCCCGCGTGTGACGTCGCGCTAGTCGGCCTAGGCGAAGCCCGAGCGCTCCCCGGAGCAGTGCTCAAATATTCTTGGGTTCTTCGGCCCAAGCATATTTATTGACTCTCTCGTTATAAACATAACGGCGGTCACTGTGCATGCTAAAATATCCGCTTTTTTTGGTGTTAGCCTTGCCAATTTTTTTTGTTAATTTGTTGCGTGTTTAGCAACTTTGCAGTTGAGTCCGAAGCAAGTTCATTTTTTTATACTGTCCTTACATATACTGTACTCGTGATCGTTCACTATATGAACATTACAAGAGAGGTTGGTAGATGATAACGCAATTACATAACACGATTGAAGTGGGTTCGGATTAGATTGGCGACGACGATGACGAAAAGGGGGAAGAGAAAGAAAAAAAGAGTAAGGTATACGAAATAATGTAGAATAAATGGACGTTTTAGATTAACGAATGAGTTTGTAATATCAATCTAGGTATTATTACATATTGGCGGAGTCGACAGAATTCTCAAGCAGGAGCCAACATGTGGGTAACATTTACCATGGATCAAACGGCAGACAACGAAGTGGTCTTCTTAAGCTACCAAGAAGACGATGATCGACGACGGCTGCCTGGACACGTCAGCACTCCGAAATTAATCGAGTTTGTTCTTCAAAAGGACAAGCTATCACCCGAGGAACTCACCAGCAAAGGGTCGGCAAAGGTGAATATCCAGCTTTCGGTATTTGAAGAGTTGGTTCTACACCCAGCCACCATTACGTAGATCGCCCGGACGCGTCAGCTTCTACTGTAGCACTCATGATGGAGTCGCTACATTTGCATCAATAGCAAATGGCGCAGCAAACCTAGCTAATTGAAGCGATCGTCTGGGCACTGAAAGCCCCACAACGACCTCTTTTTGAGCTCGTCAAGCCAGATATATTCGATAATTTATCTTCAAGTACGGAGGCCCAGATAAAGTTTTATGAATATGCCGCAGAAAACAACAAATGGGTAACCGAAGAAGATAGGATTAAGAGCATGCGTCTTTATCTTGATGAAACCGCCAAGAAGTGGCATAATAATGCACCTGAGCGACACCTCGCGGCAAGCAGGAGCGATTGGAAACACAGATTTGTAAAGAGTTTTAAGGAAAACGCGGTATAGGAATGGGACCGCGCGATGTTCGTCAAGTTCCGTTCAGGCTCTCCGCAGGAAGAGAAATCTTCTTGAACTTGCTGAACCAGGGCTACACCTGCAACAGTAGCCCTAATCACCCACAGGCTTCCACGAGACCTGCAAAAGTAACTTTAAGTAAGATCACCAAAGTCGGTTGAGGCAGTACTCCTGTGTCGTCAGGACCTGCCCAACCCACTGGCTGGCAATAATCAGGGTCAGAGCAGTCGGATGACTCAAGACTCAATGGGTAGAGAACACGATCGTTTACACGATCGTCCGCGGCGGCGTAATTACGACTGGAACCGGTCTACGAATCTGGTTGGAACACAGGCTGGTCCCATGAAAAACTGCCCTCGCACGGGGGAAAAATAAAAATAAAACGAATTAACGAGGGTGAACAGACACACCCTAAGACAAACCTGGAGACTGTTTTTTTTTTTTGTCTTCTACCAGTTTATTACACATCGAAATCCCACAAACTCAAAGACGAAAACTGAAACTTGGTCGGACAAAACAAGAGGTTAGCCAGAAGTATCCAGAATATTTTTGTGTCACCACCTATCCTCCTGCCACCACCGAATTTCAAGCACCTTTCGTGCTCACCGACAAGAACGTTATTCGTAAAAAGCAGTACACCATGACAAGATAGAAGAAGCCATGACTGAGCGAGGAACTACAGAAGATGTTGGTTGCGGATATCATCCGACCTTCGGTTTCACACTTTGCCTCACTAGTGACCATCGCCCATAAAGAAGACGGGTCCTTCACGTTGTGTACGGACTAGCGCGCCCTCAACCGACAGACATCCCTGATTCCTTTCCCGATGTCAGAAATTGGCAGCATTATTGATGAAACTGGTGGATGATTGGTCTTCACGTGGATCAACATCTGCAAATGTTTCTTGCAGGTACCTATGGCCGTAGATACAAAATTGTACAAGGCCTTCACTACACCTATCGGTTTCTTTCAATAGAAACGACTACCGTTTGGTTAAAAAATCACCCGCATGGTTCCAGAAAATAATTACAACATTTCTGATTCAATATATCGGAACCTTCTGCCAGGTGTACTTCGATGATGTCCTCATTTATTAAAAATCCAAGGAGGAGCATGTTGAACACCTGTCCAAGGTGTTGCCACCAATAAGTGAGGCCCGCCTAAAAATTATTTTTAAAGAGTGAGTTTTTCCTGAGCAATGTGATATTTCTGGGCCCGTAATTTGATGGTTCCACGAAGAGTACTAAGAACGAATTCATAATCAGAGTTTCAAAAATGGTAACACCATGCAACTCGCATTTTTAGAGCTTTTCTGGGACTTGCTGGACACTTTGGAGCATTTATTAAGGACTACGCCTTGAAAACAAGGTGCCTCAGCGACGATGATGTAAAAAGATGTCGAGTTTGAGTGGACTGACGTATGTGGGACAGCATTTCGTAGCTTAGTCCAGATAATTTCTTCTGACCCGGTTGTTTGTATACCCGATTTCAGACTCCCCTTTGAACTTAACAGGGACGCCTCTCATTATGAAGGAGGAGCTGTCCTCTATCAGCGGGACATCGCAGAGCAAGGTCATCGCCAAATTCGAGTCGTTGGCTATTGCAGCTGTACATTTTCAAAGCCTGGATTGAACTAGATTACCAAAGAGAAGAAAGCACTAGTGATTTTTAAAGCTGTGAGGTACTTCCGCTCATAGCTGGAGGGAGCAATATTTAAGTTGTTCACAAATCATCAACCCCTCACACATCTGCTCAACATGACTCAGCCTAAAGGAAGATTATCAAGGTGGATCAACGAGCTTCAACAGTTTGACTTTGAGGTATCTCACCGGCCCGAGGTCTACCTGACAAATGCGGATGCCTTATCGAGATTTTTAATTTCACCAAACGTAGACAATTTAGAAACTATAGATCAAGTGAAGCTCTGGAAAGAGACCGAAACTTTGAGTTTCAAAGATGACAGGTACCATTTGCCCAGCACTCTTGTCCCCATGACAGCCCAGCGTCGGGCGGACATGATCAATTTTGGAGGACGTACAGAAACGAACAATAATGTTCTCATGGCCGAACATGAAGCACGATACGAAACGATGCGTAAAATCGTGTCAGCGGAAAAATTGACGTCACGTAACCTCAACAACAATTCGATTCCCTCTAAATTTAGAGGGGAAAATGACGTCAGATGACTTGGTGTCATGTAAACTATGAACAAATTTTGTTTCTCCGTTAGGTTTAGCGGGGAAATTGACGTCACATGGGGAGGAGGAGGAGGAGGAAAGTAGGAAGATGGGAGATGATGAGGAGGAAGAAGGGAGGAGGTTGTCAAGGGGAGAAGAGAAGGGGAGAAGAGGATGGAAAGATCAGGAGTAGGAGACGAGGAAGAGAAGGGGAGAGGAGGAGGAAGAAACGAGGGGAGGACGAGAAACAGACAAGGAGGGTAGAGAGACGGGAGGAGGAGAAGGAGGGGCATACCCTCCCCTCTCTATCGTCCCCTCCTCCATCCTCAAGAACTGTGCTCGAATTGTGTGTTACATAGATTTGCAAACGTCTTTAATTTTTTTACATCTGTCTTAGCAAGCAAAGACTTCGATAAGCAGAGGAGAAAATGTTATCGGTATAGGTCCTTTATAATGAATTTTGTTGAATTGTAACACCGGTATATTTGAAACTCTTCCCTAATTAGTTAAAATAGCATTCCCCTAATTACAACAAAAAGACAAGACACTTTTTACGGGAATGTAAGCCGATTTACAAAAATTTATTCGCCTTTGCCACTTCTCGCTCCGCAGCCTTAAAAATTCCAAATTCTTACATAGGTTTCATTTATCACGTGTGTGCACGCATTGTACCGTAGCGAGCATCGTTATCGAACGTATCGGAAAAATCTTCTAAAAATTCCTCTATCACACGATCCTTGTATCGCTATCACTTTCAAACGGCTCAGCACCACTACGAATCCCGAACGAAAATGTTAGATAAAGACCAGGTTAAAAAAATATTAAATCCACTTCGGATCTCTAATTCGCATTTATCGAATCTCCGGTTTAATCGGGGCAGAAGTTTTTTTTTTTTTAGATTTTGTTTGCAGACCATTAGTTTCTTGCTCACTTTCACTCAGTTTCAATTCGGTCCAGCATGCTTTCAGGGCTCCCGATTGAATCCGGCCTTTCGGCTTTGGCGATGAATTAGGGCTGATCCGTTCGACACTGTCGAAACACACAACTCTATAAGCGGAAGCCGCAAATGCGATCGAAATACAAGTGGACACCGCATTTCGGGCCAAAAACAGGCGCGACAAGTCTTCGGACTGCACCGAAACGCCAAGATTAATTTCGTTCGGACGTAGTTCATTCAATATTTCGCAAGAATTAATCGTAAAAAACGGACGCAAGTGATCTGTTTCAAGTTAGTCACATCTATCAATAAATTACAAACAGCCTATGTCGCATACGAATTCGAATGTGAAACCGCTCGGCGAAACAACAGGCAAATAACATTAGGTTGGGCGGTTTAAGTGTCAAGGCCATTGTCCGCTAGAAATCGGCAAGGAGAGGGGGAACGTCCGTTGCTACAAACTTCGGACGAGTAAAATGTACGCACAATGAAAACAGAAAAATCTAAACAAGTAGTCTGAGATCACTGGCGCACAGCACAATCACAAATGAAACAGTGAGAAACACTCAACGTCGCGTGCGCGAAGGCAGCACACACCGCAGTCAGAAACGACACACTTCACGCGGACACTGGCGACTGACCACAACGTCACCGAAGAACGAAAGTGCCGCTCTGTGTACGCAGCTTGGAACAAAGCGGAATTTCCGTTTTCTAGATGTTCAAACTAACCTGGGCACAACTATTCAAGCAAAATTATAGTGTGTCCTCCAGGCACTAACGCAGATACCTTTTTTTTTTACAATGGGCATAACGAAGGGATTCCTTTGGTACTATTTTGTAACACGTAAGAAAGGCATTTTCAGTGGGCCTCCTTTTTTTCATCGCTCGCTCGTGTTTCTCTCCTCCGGCACTGTTCTGTCAATTGCCGCCTGCTTTTCGCGTGTTTGTTGTTCGTTCCTCTCATTTTTCCGGCGCGGGCGGGCATGGAGTTGAATGAAAGGCGTCGGCGGAGCCTGCCCATTGGCCGAGGGGCCGAGACGCCAAGCTGCGGAGCCGCTACGGGAATGATAGCTGCCAGTTCTGATCGTGCTTAGGCAGCCGAACAAACCATAGCCAGCCAGAAAAAAAGCCGGGGAACTCCCACGATCACGTGTGTTTACGTCATCACCAGTCGGCCTATGTTGTAGCTCCGGCTCAGGGGATACACACGATCTGGCATTGCTCGTAGTCTTACGAGAGATCGGCGCGGAGAGAGAAAGAACGAGGGAACGACAAGGAATAGGCCCACTGATAACGTGAACATAAAAAAAGACAAAATTCCCGCTTCTCCTCCTCCTCTTCTTCGCTTTCTCCTCTGGGTCTTACCTACCACCATCTCTCCCTCTCCCCGACGCTCCCCCGTCAAGTTTCGGGAGGCAAAGTGAGACCAGTAAACGTTTCGTTTTAAGCCGAAAGCCTCTGTCGTTTGATTGTCTTTCATGTCCCTCTTTCGTTATCGTAAAAAAGAAAATATTCATTTGCTTGTAATAGGATCGATAACTTAAGACTTATGATTACTTCAGATACGAAAGGACACACAGACTAGTGAAGTTAGATACATTGCGCAACAGGACAACGGTGCGGGATTTGATGTTCCTCCACAAGGTGCTGAACGGAGTTATCGATTCATCCTTGCTTCTCAACTACATCCGTATAAAGGAGCTGTTGAACGATAATGACGTTGAAAGAATTAGCATTTTTTATTTTTGACATTGTTTATCTTGTCACAAGGGAGAATAAACATATCTCCTTCTTTCGAAATGTTGCGATTCCACCGCGTAATCATGAGGCAAAACTTAGAATATTTCCGGACCTGCAGCCGGGAGCGGCGGCTATGAGAACCACGCGGCATGACGTCAATGAGGGACTCGAAAAGGAGCAAAAAAACTGCTAGATAAAGGGTAATCTTTCTATAAATCTTGTCGTTCCAACGTATATATATAAATGCGTCCAAAACCTGGTATCATCGACAAAACTTTTATCATACGGAGTTTTAATGGCGCCATCCATCCGAGGCCAACAAAACCGTAGCTCTACCTGCTACCGCGATCAGCCGCCAGAAGCCGAAGGGGGACGAAGGCAGAGCCGGACGGGGAGGGCCGGACCCGAATGAGACTTTCCTCCTTTCGCCATGTTGACCGGGCTGCGCAAGCACGTGGTCGCGAGCGGGTGAGTTCTCGCTGTTTACTGATGGCTCTAGAGAGAGAGCTTCACTGGAACCCCGCGCGTCCCCCGTTCACATCACAGCGCAGGTGACTCGGAAGATGGTGAAGAAATTGAGAGGTGCCGAAAGCCTCAATCTTTGTTTATATAAAATAAAAACATAAACATAAGGGCAAAAGCGTGTTTTTTTTTTGTTTTTTTCTTCAGAAAGGTCGAGACATCAACTCGCAAGTTATTACAGCCCAGCACTGAAATTGTTACACAGCTCCTCTAGGCCTCGTCCACACACTTGTAAGCGAGAGAGACAAGACCGGTTTTTAAGCCTCTTGGGACGTCCTGTGGCCGGGTGCGCTGCTGCGGAACTGGTCCTAAGACGTCGTAAGAGGATTAAACACGATCTTGTCTCTCTCCGCCCTACTCGGTTGCAAGTGTGCGACCGGTGCTTTACGTAGTTCTCGAAGGTATACAAAACTGCGCTGATTTTGTTATCCTCCTGATTCGTATATCGTCGCACTCGTGACTCGCATAAAATTTACATATACCGTACCCATACTGAATACATCCATGCGGTACTACTCCTACGTTTCGATATAACATACTTATATTTTGACAGTATTAATGCCAATGTTTTGTTTTAGCTTAAAAATATTTTACTTTAGTTCCAGAGGAAAGGAAATTGGGCAACTAAGCTGTTAGCGCACACTGAAGATAAATGAAAGATTATTCGCTTCATGGAATTCACCCTTAGGTGTATCTACCTAATGCCGAATTTTGCCTTTCCATGCCTCTAATATATTAGCTGTAGCGTGTATTTTAAAAGGACATGCGTATATAGTAGGAGCTATTTACCTTTTGGTTTATCTTTGTTATCAAAGTAGAACCAAACATCTTTTTTTTCCTGCATAGTATTAAAAATGACTCGCGAAGTGAAAAAAAAAAAATAATTATGCTTTCCACCTCCACAGGGATTCCCATGATGAAGAGACCAATTTTATGCGTATATGGCATGAGGTTGCCAAGTTCAACCGTGGATACAAATCCAGGAGTTTGCGACTACACGTTCCTGGACTCACTCTACGAACGTCCCCTTGGCCAAACGTTCCTTAGGCACACTTCACCTGGTATGACGCGGTTCATGAGGATGGTGCAAGACCAACAGAACAGCGGCACTGAATTTGGACTTTTCATAAACTACGAGTAAGTGCCACAGCAATTGTTGTTCATTCCCAACAGATAGATAACAATGTCCGCACTTCTATAAATGAAAACCCATCTCGTGCCGGATTGAAGTCACGCACAATGAAGCAGTAAAACGAAGCACGTAAATCAATTAGTATGCTTGTACCCTTCTTTATTTACGGGACTGTGGAAAGTGGGCTGAAATTGAGCACTAGCTTTCTTTCGATGGATATCAGACACCACACGTGCGTTCACAACCCTGTGGTACAGAGTTTTTTGGCTGCGTAATACACGCTGAAAAGGTGTATTTAATTAATCTAGAAAAGACTTCCTTTTATTCTTTAGTAAAGAGGGTATTCGGCTTGACGTGTGCAAGTTCATGGCTGGCTCACCATTCCAGCCGTGGCGGGTCTTTGATTTAAGTTCGCAATAAAATTGAATTTTGCACATCGAACGCGCATTAAATCTTTCACCACATCAGAATTCCGATTCGGGATCACTTCTTTTTAACAACAAGTTATGTTCGGCTTCTAAAGCTTAACTGGTCAATATTTTAACAAATTCAACATATTTGATGCAGGCAAACCTTCACGGAAAAGCGTTCGTGTAATGTCAATATAACGCAGCCATTTGCTAAGTGCCCCTTGATCGGACAAACAAAGGAGATACTATCTTTGTTGTCGTTTTATGGGTTCGTGAAACACAATATATGATACCATGGGCGAGCTCTGGACGTTTTTTAAAGAGTTCTTTAAACCCAACATTTTTGTTTGGGCGAATGGATCAAATGACCTTTTTTTTTTTTTTTTGTCAGACGGGAGGGACCTTGGAACTACCGGGCAAAATGCCCGTTCGGCCAATCGTGGTTTGCCGCAACTAGATTCACTAAATGACCTAAGCTTTCAGAGTACCGCATTCCTTTTCTTTGGCAGTTTTCCGACAATACAGTCGCTCTATCCAACAATATTCAGGTTCGCTGCGGCATCATTGGACAGCGGCAGTCACGTGAGTCGCTATCATCATCATCGAGTTTTCTCAACGCCACCATCTTGGGTCCAGCGCTCCTCTGCCTGCTGCTGTTTACTGCTTACAGCGCGCACACGCTGAAGTCCGTCCCTCAGCACACGCGTTTTCTGTGTTACGTCGAGATACAAACAATACGACCTTGATTCGCAGTCACAGCTGCGGCTCCGGCTGCTAGCGCCGACAGCGGCTGCAGCTCGGCTTGGCTCAGCTAAAGTCACTCTTCCATCTGCGCGTGGACCCAAAATGGCGGCGCCTGATGCGCTTCAGACTCGTAGTTTGGGAGTTTCGGTACTCTAAAAGCGTAGCTTCATTTAGTGAATCTAGCCACAACGGCTATCATAATGCGTTCGTTAATTCAGAGTCCTTTAGTCGAACGATTCTTCTTTTAGCGCCGAAAATAAGATTAACGCCTTTGACCGTGTTCGTTTTCATTATGGCGATCGCTTCTAAATTCCGCAGTGTTTGTAACACATACCATAGAGGTTGTCATTCCCATTTGATAACCCAAGTCATGCCGCCACGAGCAGTCACGAGTAAGCCATCGAAACATATCGTCGTCAATATCAACGGACAGGGGGTAAGAAGGTTCAGGTGGAGTCACGCCATTTCTGGAAACGTCCTACTTCCGTCCCTGTTTTCCATGTGGGACACGATGCCTCAGTTGTCGAGGCTTACGTAGGGCGTCTGCTACGCAGGGAGTGAACCGGTCCATGACTGAAGCGAAGCTTTGATTGTGATAAACTGAACGTGACAATTACACATATGAAACGTTGAAGCGGCGGTAGATGTTCCTGGTGTTAGGTATTGCGATCCTCGCAATCAGCACAGGCCGATCTATAAAGAAAACGTTGGGCGGACCATCCCCCCCATGTTCTCCTGAGCCTTCGCTCGCCGCCCAGGGCAGACCTCGGCTGTGCGACAGCTGAGCTCGTCTACGGTTTCCTTTTGCGCCTGCATGGAGATTTTTTCTCCGGAACCCCCCCGACCCACAAAAAGAACTATGAAGCTATGACGCATACCTTCGACGCACCATCCGTGAACTGCGGCCAATTATTCCCGCTCAGATGTGTCCTCAACACCTTGTCATAGGTCAAGACATTGAGTCGTGCAACCACAATTTGTTATGGCGCAATGGGTTTTGTCGACCTCTCACACCGGTTTACGATGGACCTTGAAGTGTGCACAATCGCCAGGTAAAGAACTTCACTCTCGACATGAACTGTCATTGTGGCGTTGTCGCTACAGACCGTGTCAGGCCGGCCTACCTGGACACCGCCCTGTCTACGCCAGCCTTCGCCGTCACTACCCCACCGCCACCTTCGACGTCTGCACCTAGACCCAAGCGCGTCACTTGGGCTCCTCCGCCACCCATCGCTCTACAGGGGGCAGCCTTATAGCGACCCTCACGGTCAGCGCACGCCAATCCTGTAAAACTAAATGAGCCAAAGCGAGGCTCGCGCGGCGCGTGCACACAAACACAGTTCGATTTCTACCACTGCCTACTGGTTGTCACAATCCAGCTCCTACAGATAGTGGTGAGCCGCCATCGGACTAACGCCATCCACCCTGCTGCTGCTTCCATGGCTCACGCCGGCCCATCAAACATTCCTCACGGCGACACTCTCCTCACGGTCACGATCCAGAACATTCTGCTTCAGCCATTTCGGTCTAAACATCCTCGAGTATGGCTGATGCAAGTCGATGCACAATTCCGTCTCAGGCATATAACCATCCAAGAGACGAGATAACTTCACACCGTCTCCACCTTACCAGCCGACGTAGCCAAGGAACTGGCCGACATATGTAAGAATATTAACCGTTCCAAAGAAGGGCTCTGGCCGGTGTCATTTTCAGCGTTTTTGCGCATGGCGCGTGCTTTCTGTTTTTGCAAAGCGAGAAGCTCGTACGTGCTGGGCTGCTGAGAGGGCGCACTCGGCTGTGGAATGGTGAACGTTGAAGTTTGTGCAGAGCAAGCCTTCGGACTCAAGCGCATTATGTGCATGCGAAGTGCTTGGAATCGAAAATGAGGGATGAAAAACCTAAGTCCTGCTGTGGCGACAGGTATGCTATTTGCTTATTAAGTACAACCCGATTCCACACTGGTCAAAACGCTACCTTTGTTTACACAAACAAGTGTAGTTTACAGTAAAGAAACATAAAATCGGCGCGTTATTGGCAAACCTTTTACGATATAAGAGTATGTGTGTCCATGGAGCACGCTTACATATTGATGTATGAAAAGCGGTCTTGGGTGGCGTGCTGCTTTGTTCTGTCGCGTCATTAAGCCAAAATGTCAACTAAAACTCTCTAATGAGGTTGACCTGCTGACATGACTGATTGTACTATCGCGGACAATATGAGCTGAAACAGCGCTCCGGCCGGCGGAGGGTACTACCTGCGCCGCCTGTCGCCTTGCTCTGCACACACGGCGCACCCTGAGGCCGAGATAAATTATCACTTGCGCTCGCTGCGCCACTGCGCTCTTCCGGCCGTCTGTTAGCGAGACGGCGGGTGAAACAGCGGACGTGTGTCTGGTAGGGCGGAAAAGCGGGGGGGGGGGGGGGGGGGCGCAACAGATTACACTTGTCGTCCCTCTTTTGGAACTGATTTACTTTACTCGATCGCGTAGAATCACGTAGACAAAACGCTGACCGATGAAAAAAAATATTTCAGTGTCATGAATTGCAGCTGCATAATCGTTTTTAAAAATCACATCAGAATATACTGCGGGTTGTTTTTGTTTGATTAAGGGCATGCACAAAGTAGGACGTCGTAAAATGTAGGCCAAAATTTGTATACCAGATTTAGTCCAGCTACAAAATATTCACTTTTTTTCTTCTTTTTCTTTGATCACAGCTGTGTAAAAAAGACGGTAACCATACATGTTACTGATAAGTTTTTGTAACCTTGGTTGGTATGAAAAGGTTCAAAATATTTTTCTTTAATACTGGGCCCACGCGTTTGTTTCAAACAAAACAAGTTGCTAACAAGACACTAGTGTTACAAACTTATAGTCTTAATAAAGTGATAAAAAAGTGGGGCAAACAGTCATATATTTGCCAAGAGAAAGAGCTTGAAACTTAATTGAAAGAATATTCGCAGAAGACAATGTCAGACAAAAAATTAATAGTCGGCGTGGAAGTTCAACTGCACTATACAAGAAGATCAGGATCAAGAAGGCACCATGCAAAACTATGCGCTGGTTAACGGCGTTAAACAGGGTGTCGCAACCGTGGCATCAAGCTTTGTTCCAATCGGCAGAATTCCGGTTCAAGGGGCCCTGAGGCGCAGTAAAGCTTACAAAAGAATGCCACGTCATTCTCCGGTGACCCGCGACCACGGCTCTAATCCTTATGGTAAGAAATTATATAGAGCGCGGCCACGAAGGCTAGGCTCGGCCCGAAGCCACTCCCATTCACCTCTCATTGCTTTCTACAATTTGTGTGCAGTGGCGCAGTGGAGGGGAAGCCGTGACATAGCTACTTTGATTCGCCTCCTCACGTGTTCGATGATATTCAGATCGGCTCCTTTTGGGGGCCAAGGCAGCTTCGTCAGGCAGCGTTCCTCGAGGAGATACGAGCGTGACAACGCATCTTCCCCTTCGGCGCTTTCCTGAGATGCACTGAAATGCATGTTAGCTGAAAACGTGACCATTGGGCTACACGGCACACGCACCGTGATGGTGGTTCCGTCGGACAATATTTTCGCTAGCAGACGGCCGGAAGAGCGCAGCGGCGCAGTGAGCGCAAGTGAGAATTTATCTCAGCCTCAGCGTGACATCCTCGTCGCCAGTGTCACGATCCTTCTGGAACGTGGACGAAAGGGGCCAAAGCACCCGCCGAGAAGAGACAACTCGCAGCCTGGTTGTGAGGGTGGACGATGACTGAACGGGGCGGTGTACGCTCCACGGTGTTTATTGGCGCGGTGATCAATGTTGCCCGCCGAGCCTGGCGGCCACAGACGGGCGGACTGGAGGGGACGCTACCTACTGGTGACACACCGTGTTTGCGGAACGATGCGACAGGCGCCGCAGGCAGTACCGTGAACAGGCCGGAGCGCTGTTTCAGCTCATATTGTCCGCGATAGTACATTAGCGGCGGTCAGGCGAGAATACAGGTATGTCCAGAGGGGGAGCCACCGTATTAGATATTTGAGAACCCCTTCTTCTTTTTTCCCGCCCTAAAAGTTCACAAGGGCGAAATTCATGAGAGTGGTCAGGACATCCAGACCCCCCCCCCCCCCCCTCCCCCTTTCCCCTTTGAATCCGCTGCTGGTTGAGGTGCACAAAAGCAATTAGACAGAGATACGGCAGAAATATGCTTCGATCTGCGGATTTTGTTTATTGAACAGAGAACTAATCTGTTAAAATAATTCAGAAAGCGAACAACTTTACTGAAGGTAAAATAAACATATGACAAAGAAAAAGAAATGGTGCACCATTGTTGCACTTCCAAGTGAAGTAAAACTGAATGCGTTAAAAACAGTGCCGTTCGCAGGATGGTGGGCACTTGGGGTCCACGGGTCCTTTTTTCTTTTTTTTTCCAGTTCTTTGTCAGGTCGCATGGGTTGCCCGGAAACTTTGTTTCAGTGTTCTAAACGTTACCGAAGAAAGTAACAAAACTCGTTACTCATTACTTGCAAAATATAGGAGCGCGTTACTGTCCTGCGTTACCTAAAAATGAAAAGAACGCGTAACCGTTTGAATTATAGATGAAAAGTAGAGAGTTTGGCACCCCCGCTGAGGTATCCGCTAAAGCGACGACGCTACTGCGCATGTGCGATGCTAGCGGAGAATTAGGGGAGCTGCGGTAGCTAGCAAGGGCGCACTATTTTACGAGAGTTGCGAGAAACGTATCGCGCGTTGCCGGCTGCCCTAGGGTGGGTCTCGCGAGAACGAGTCTTGGCGAGACTAGGGAGAACCAGAGAGACGGGACGCAATTCAAGATGGCCGCCACACCGCGCCTGTCCGGTCTGTCTGCATCCAAATCGCGCTTCTGAGGGGCGGATTATATCTTGCTGCTGCGAGAAGTAACCGCGACGAAGCCGTTCCAGGACTGCAGCAGGGAGAGATTTATGACGGACATGCTAAATACTGCCACGGGTGAAAAACAAGATTCGCATTTCGTGGTGTAGTGAGTGAAGGGTGTGGCCCTACTGGAAAAAGCATATGAATTTAAATAAGAACTAATATGAAAGACCAAAAACTGATATGAGACATAGAACTGATATGAAATACCCAAAACTGATATGCGACATATGAGAACTGATACGAAATAGCCAAAAACTTATATTCGGCATATCAGAACTGATATGCAACATAAGAAAACTTATATGCAGCATACAAGTTCATATGTGATTCAAATGAGAACTTATGACAAGCATATCAGAATTTGGAATGTCATATGCAGCCTAAATGAGAACTGATATGACATCCAGCTAGTGCATATCAGTTTTGAAGTCACGTGCTTTTCTTACCATAACTTATATTACCATTATATGAGACAAATTCATATGCAGACCATTAAATGATGTTCACATGGAAACAGATACGCACATCCTTTATCTTTATCAGTCAACAAACATGCATACCAGGGCCAAACGTAGGTTTTTATTGGCATTATTATTATCACTTTGAATTCACCACAATTTGCACACATGTACAACATATTTACAAAAACTTGGAGCAACAGATTTTGTGTTCTTTGCTATCAAATAAGCATCTGTTTAGAAAATCTGTGCTGTCGTATTGCCAGTGCAATTTCAAATACCATAAAAAGAGAAACAATTATATAATTCTGATTAGATGTCACACCTCAAATAGATAAGTAATGAATACAACTGTGACTAAATCACACAAAAATGTGCAGCAATTAAAAGCACTCTTATTTTGCACCACATTGCCATGTCAAATTGTGCAGCTACCCCTTTCATTGACAACTTTTCTGAAAACAATAGAAAAAAAAAACTACTTCTTGCTTTCTGCATTACAAACATCTTAAAAAGCACTCTGAAAATTTAAGATGCTTTTAGACAATATGTGACAAACTTTCAAATGTTTTGTTTAAAAACGCAAAGACGACATCAGATTAAGAAATATTTTTCTAGAGCTAAGTATGGTAATGAAAACAAAAATACCATGAAATACCGAACATCTGTCATTCCGCAAGTGCCCACCCCTCTATCTGTAACATTTGGAAAATACACAAAGAATATATCTTTACATATTCATAACCTAAAAAGTTTTCGAGAACATGATAGCGCTTTTGACAACGACAAGAGGGAAGAACAGACAACAGAATGTGCAGACTTCAGTTGTTTAATTCTCAGAAAACGACATATATATAAGCTCTGTGCCAACGTGCCACCCAACTAATACCATACGCCGAAGCTGCTCCCAGGAATTGTATTTTGATAAATTGCAGAGGTTGCTGCAAGCAGTTACGGCGTATGGTATCGGTTGAGTGGCGCATTGGCACAGAGCTTAGATAGATGTTGTTTTCTGAGAATTAAACAACTGAAGTTTGCGAACTTTGTTGCCTGTTCTTCCCTCTTGCCCTTGCCGAAAGCGCTACCTTGTTCTCAAAGATTTATCACCAACTCGTCCAACAGTCAACATTGACCTATGAAGTGCCCATCCCCCAGTTTTACCATGATTATCTCCAAATTCTGAGCGGGCATTTGCTCGGGATTTTTACAGTAGTTAATATTGTTCATTCTCCATGATATTGTACCAAGCAAAGGTTATTGCAAAAGTGCACGGCGCTTCCCACTTGGGTGAATAACAAAGAATTCTTTAACATGTTCACCATCGTAACATTTGTCATCGCCATTCAGTTTGAAAGTTGCACATATTTCCCAACCCCGCATCAACAGAAAAAGGCAGATGCTAGCATCACAAAGTTTGCAGCTAAACATAAAAATGTTTGTGACAACATTCTGGTGGGAATTCCGTTTCCCTTAAGCTCGGTTAAAAATCAAGAGAAGTTATTTAGGTGGGAAGTATATTTCCAGCAGTCCAAGAAAGAGTTCAAAAATGCAAAATGCAGAAGAGAAAAAAAAAACGTAGAGCATAACTTTATGGTTTATCCTCGATAACTAGTTACATGAACATACAAGAGGCCACTTTTGCTATTAACAGAAATGTGACGCTTGGTCAAAAAGATCTGGCCATCAGTCCACTTCAATACATTTGAACACACACACAAAAAAATTGTTCTAGTCTCGCTCTAGCGTGTTTGGGAGGTGGCAGACATACCTCTGTTCTCTACCAAAATCAATTAACAAACAAGCACTGCGCATGTCCTCGGGCAAGACGGCTACTGCAGAGTGTCCTGGTCTGCTTGCCTTCACAATATAAAATGGGAAGACTGAGTTCTGCACTTCCCGCTCCTGAAGTGGCGTGCACAGGAGGATGCAGCGCTCCACGTTTATGTCATCTACATGGAGAGCCCTCAAAATCACTACAACACTGCCATCATGGCAAGAAATGACTGTAGAATTGCTCTTTTTCGCCCTCCTGTACTGCGTGCTCTCATACACCTGGGAGTTCACAATGAAGCGCTCGTGCTCCAACGCACCTGAAGGGCAAAAGCCAACTCTGGCAGTCATTGCTGCAGTTTCTGCAGGGGAAAACCTTTGCACTTGCGTGCCCCTCCCCAGAAGACATACTCCCTCAACATGTGTGGCTCTCCTGAGGTGCTCGTATCCTAACACGCGCTGACACTTCAGCCTTACCGCCGCCGGGAGAAAGTCTGCCGCCAGCAGGGTCTCCGATTCCTGCCGCATGACCACCCGCTCTACAATTTGTTGCGGCACGCCTTTTGCAGCAGTTACTTGCTTCAGCAAGCGGCCATTGCCATCCTCAAACCGGAAGGCCGAGTTGGCCCATAAGGGCCCCATGCGCCGCACTGTAGAGGAGAGGTGTGTCAACTGATGCACGTTGAACGTCATGGCAGTCTCCCCATACAGTCCGGGCATCTGGCCAACGAACTGTGTCAGCAAGGTCTCTGGAAATGCATGGAATGGAATGAAACATAAGAGAAACAAGCCCAACAACGATTGCTAATTTCCATTTTCACAACAGCTAGCTATAAACTCGATACAGTTGACTCCCGATAATTTAAAGTTCGGACAGACGGCAGTTTATGGATTTTTATTGTTTCAGAACACCTGTGATAATACTGGCTCGTAAATGCGTAATATAGAAGCAGTCTTGGGCAGTAAGTAGTTACTAGTAGTGCGTTACCGGTAACTACTTATTTTTTCAGTAACTTGTAACTGTAACTAGTTACTGTTCAGTTAGAGGAACTTGTAGCTGTAACACGTACTTTTTTACACAGTAACTGTAACAGCAATTGATACCCATTTTTTATAAAAAAGATATTGAACAGCAACACTTGTTAATGTGACTTTGTAAAACTTTTTCTCCGTCTTGAGGTTATTAGCTTATGTATAAGCACCGCATTGAAACGAAAATAAAAAGGAAAGTAAAAGAAACAGGCGATTAGACCTCCCCCGTGGAGGGAACTGGCCTACCCTCGTAAAGAAAGACCAACACAGAGGGGCACACCGAGAATGGGGCACCCATAGTCACACAGGGAAAGAAAGGAAGCTGGCACCCACAGCGCTGAGGACAGAAATATGTCTTCTTCATCTATGCCGGCTCACTCCCTTCGCGTGGGTGAACATCTGGATTGTGCGACAATCTGGGGTCTTCATGTTGGGTCTTTTACTCTAAGTCGTGTCTCGTTTATCCCGAGCTTTCTGCTTTCGTGTCTAGAAAAAAAAACGATCTTGTTGACAACTTCCGTGTTGTACACTCTACACCCCAAATAGGTCTTCTCTTCTTGACGAAGGACGTGCACGGCGCTGCCTTATTTTTCATTGAGACGATTGTAGTTTCCTGTCCCCTTAATTTTCAGTGAAAGAGTCTCCATGTGGTGCAGGAAGCGGACAGCGTTTCAATCTATTTATATATTTTTGTTGTGTTTTCTTCAGAATGATTACCCGCATGCCTTCCCACGTTCCTATTAAATAAACTATCATTAGGTTTGTAATCTTTTACTTACCGTTTTATACAGTAATCGAAAAGTAACAATGTTACTTTTTCACAGTAACTGT
Source organism: Ixodes persulcatus (assembly GCA_013358835.2). Taxonomy (NCBI): domain Eukaryota; kingdom Metazoa; phylum Arthropoda; class Arachnida; order Ixodida; family Ixodidae; genus Ixodes; species Ixodes persulcatus. Next base: position 11,935 of record JABSTQ010006445.1, on the reverse strand, counting down.
AACAAGTTACTTTTGGAAGCTCAGTAACTGTAACAGAGTTACTTTTTTGGCAGAGGTAACTGCAACCTTAACAGTTACTTTTTTGGCTTAGGTATCTAAACTAACAGTTAATTTTACTGGTAATGTGCCCATGACTGTATAGAAGATGACCATTGCACACATTGTTTCTAAAAAAAGTCGAGAATCTCAGACACGATCCTTTCATAATGATGCTGCCATTTCTTCCAATAAATATTACTCGTCAGAATGGGTTCAAGAATTGTTCAGCTGGGGCAAGTCCCAGACAATGAAAGACGGCTTATAGCCACCCTTTCCCTGAAAGAGTTTTATTTCCTTAGCACTCCATCCGCTTTTCTGTCGTAATAAATGACAGAGTGGCCAAGAATATTCTTGATGATGTCGAGGAAAAAAAAAAAGGCTTACCAGAAATTTGTCCATATTCAAAAACGTCTGCATTTTTTTTTTACTTTGGGTGTTTATGTTTTCATACTTTCAAATGATTAATCCACCAACTTGGGGCACCCCTGTAGTAAATGTCAGCGCGATACGTTGACGGTCGCCTCCAAGGACAGTTAAACATCGTGACCTAGTCGGCGGTTTTTTTGCCTGCGTTAAAGATCCGGCGACAGTCAAGGGCACATGATATCAGTTTTGACAGCGAATGTTTGTGTTGGACTCAATCAACATGCACGCGATAGCCAATCGATCGAGCACCGGCTCCACATTTCGGCTAATGTTAGGGATAGTTCGAGAGCTAGGCCTAATGCTGAAATGCTCGACTCCTTGATGATATGCCTTGATCTCCCGATTTTGAGGCGTTACACCATATTGTGTTGGACGCCAATAGTAATGTCTAATAGAGAGGTAATTAGTTAGGAATAATGCTGTAATACTTAGCTTCTAGTTCTCCCATTTTGGGCGTGTTGCACAGGAGATCAGTGGTTACAGCATTAAATGTTAGACGCTAACATGCAGTTATCATATTTCTGGTAGAGTGTCTCTCATTCGCGCGTGTCGGAAAATCAAACAAGAAAAAAAAAACACCCCTTCCACTTAAATTTCGGCACTGGTGAATTTTATTTTAGTGAATGTTCTAAAATTTAGTGAGTGTTCGAGGGGGGGGGGGGGGGTCAAATACTTTAAGGTTTCTGTAAACTGCTTGCCCCTGCACGGTGCATCCTGTGATGCACTCAACGTTACTACTGCACCAGGCTTTGGATGCACGAATGTCGCGGTGGGGCTTGGTAACTCACATGGCATCCAGCGTGTACGCATTTCCTGTCGTGACGCTCGCTCGGTTTTTGCGTCCATACAGACTTAATTTTTCTCTATGCGTACACGTGCAACATACGTTGCACTTCTAATCGATGTAAATTTTATGTGCAAGTGACCATCATTACCTCATTATTAAAAAAAAAATGAGGCGTTTGCGCAGTTTTGTAAAGAACATGAGTGTGAGTGTGATGGAGTTAGCGAGATTGTTGTGACATATAGCTCAATGCATTATTATTAGGCTCTGCAAGGTTGAGTTCTTCGACAACGTGCACATTTTTCCTACCTGTATTTTGAGACAGGCATTGTAAAGTTTCGTAAGCTCCAAAACAAAACTAGTGCGTAGCCACAATAGCCGATGAATCCAAATCCAAGTAGAAGCCGGGCTGGTCGCTCGTGGTATTGTTTTGATTGTTCCGTAGCTTCATGCGTCCACGTGGGAGCGCCTGCAAGTCGTTTGAACGAGGAAGAATGTACGCTTATATTAAATACGCGGACAAGCAGACGTCTATACTTCCCATCTCATTAATTCAGAGGTTCGAGCCAAAGCATTTAGAGGATTTCGACCCTAAAAAGTCGAAACTTGCCTTCTGGCAGGGCCCTGATGGCGGCGATGGAGGATACTATGATGCTAAAGTTATAATGTTGGGAGGTGAGTAAACAATTTTACCATTTTCTAAAACCAGAAATCTATATGAAACTTTAGGTTAGGTTTTGTCTCTATTATTTAAAAGAGAACGAGCGTTTGGACCGAAACAAAGGACTAGATGTCATTTCTTTGTTTCACGGCTATCGGGCTTAAATTGAGCGTTCGGAACGGCTCTTTGTGAGGAGATTATGCGATGTTTCTTGATGGAGTGTTAAAAAGAACTGAGGTCAAGCTGGGCGCGCGTCCTTCCTCCTCGCTGTGCGAGGACTTTGTCTCGTCGATGGGTTCATGTAGGAAGCGTCGCGATCACAATACAGTTGGCGGGGCGAGGTTTTTCAGGTTCTACAGATCAGTGCATGTAAGACAATCGTTGCTGTCGGAGGACAATGACCACTCACGGTGAAAAGTCCCAGCGGATGAGACCTTTTCACCAAACTTTCATAGACAAAGTAGGCATCGCAGAAAGGTGTGAATGTGTTGCTAACGCTGGCTTCCGCCCCAATTGCAACAACAAACCGATGCTGAAGTTTGAGAACATTGCCTTTTCTGGACCAAAAGATAAAAAAGGAGCACAAAGTTTCTTTATCAGAGCGCGTCCAGTTAGCCCTAATATAATTTTTTATGGTGCCTCTAAGCAATGATATAGAAAAAAAAAGAGAAAAAAAGTATTTTTGGGGGGAAAACTTGAACATCGCAAAAGACGAGGGACCAGACGAAGAAGTGACACGAATGCAGTGCTGACTTACAGCTGAGTTTATCGATCGGAAAATTGTAATACACCGGTAAATACTGAGCAAGCGTCCACTCAAAATTTGAAGAAAATCGCGAAAAAATAGGGGATGGGCACCTGTGAGGTCATCAATGTTACATATATGTATGTACTGTACATATCTTTTCAGGTGTTTCAAATTTTTGGGGTGGGCGCTTAGTGTGGAACGGGCGGATGCACGGTATTCTATGGTTTACATGCGTTGTCACGAAAAAAAGGAAGAAAAAAGTTGAACGAGGTAATCAGCTCACATCACTAATAAAAAAAGAAAAGAGAAGGCAGCACTACTGAGCCATACAGAGCATGTGGTAAAAAAACAAGTGAGTCAAGGGACTAGAAAATCAATTTCTTTGCCAGACAGGGCCACTGAAGGACTGCTGACAGATGTAGTGCCCAACCTCGCTATCTCAACAGCCTCAAGAATTTTGCGTGTCAGCTAGTACCCGTGACGCTTAACAATCTCACACCGTTGGAAGTCGGGCAGGCAGCCACAGTTGCGGCAATGAATGCCAAGATGACCAGGCACAGTACTGGAGGTACTGTAGGCGTGATCTCTTAACCTGTCATTCAGACAGCGGCCCGTCTGGCCAACATAGCGCTTGCCACACGTCAGAGGGAGAGAATAAACCACCCCCTCTGAACACGAGACGAAGCGATCTCGATGCCTCGTACTGCAAGCCGTGGCCGCCGTCGGAGAAGGGTTAACAGCTCTGCACAACCTGGAGAACTTGCCAGGAGCAAAGAACAACACGTCCACGTCACACCTGCCCGCAATCCGTTTTAGGTTGTGGGCCAAGCCGTGCATGAAGGGAATGACAACATACTTCCTTCTTTCTCTTCCCTTTTCATTATTGGCCTCTTTTGTGCTCGTCACAGACCTGCGCTTAATATCTTTGAGCAGGGACTCAGCGACTGCTGTTATCATGTGGGAGGGGAATCCGGCATGTGTGAGGTGTATAGCAAGTCCTAGCGGTCGCGAGGACTGGCTATACACATGCTCTGCGGAAGTCTTGTTATCACAAAATTCAACTTGGCTTTCATAGGCAAACTGAATGCCTCACAGATTCCGGATTCCCCTCCTGCGCGTTAACAGCGGTCGCCGAGTCCCTGCTCAGAGATGTTAAGAGCAGGTCTGTGACGAGCGCAAAAGAGGCCAATAACGAAAAGGGAAGAGAAAGAAGAAATTTTGTTGTCATTCCCTATATGCACGACTTAGCCCACAACCTAAAACGGATTGTGGGCAGGTGTGACGTGGACGTGTTGTTCTCTGCTCCTGACAACGTTGTCAAGGTTGTGCAGAGCTGTTAACCCCTCTTCGAGAGAGGCCACGGTGGGTAAAACGAGACATCGAGATTGCTTTGTCGGCTGTTCAGAGGGGGTGGTGTATTCTCTCCCTCTGACGTGTGGCAAGCGTTATGTTGGCCAGACGGGTCGCTGTCTGAATGACAGGTTAAGAGATCACGCCTACAGTGTCTCCACTACCGTGTGTGGTCATCTTGGCATTCATTGCCGCGACTGTGACTGCCTGCCCGACTTCCAACGGTGTGAGGTTGTTGAGCGTCACAGGTACCAACCAGCTCACACGCAAAATTCTTGAGGCTGTTGAGATAGCGAGGTTGGCCGTTACATCTGTCAGCAGTTCTTCGGTGGCCTTGTCTGGCAAAGAAATGAATTTTCTAGTTCCTTGACTTGTTTTTTTACCACATGCTCTGTATGGCTCTCTAGTGGCGCCTTCTCCTTTCTTTTTTATTAGTGATGTATCTCGTGGGCTGATTACCTCCTTTAATTTTTGCTTCCTTTTTTTTGTGACAACGCATGTAAACCGTAGAATACCGTGCATCTGCCCATTCCGCACTAAGCGTCCACACCCAAAATTTGAAACACCGGAAAAGATATGTACAGTACATACCGTAAAATACCGAGCATCCGCACATTCCCTACTAAGTGCCCACCCCAAAATTTGCAACATCTGAAAAAATATGCACAGTAGATGTATAGGTAAAATTAATGACCTAACAAGCGCACATTCTCCAATTTTCGCGATTATTTTCATATTTTGAGTGGGCGCTTGCTCGGTATTTTACGGTGTATTGCGATTTTGCGATCGATAAACTCAGTTGTATGTCAGCAGCTGCATCCGTGTCACTTCTTCGTCTGGTCCCTCGTCTTTTGCACTGTTTTAATTTCCCGAAGTATGTCGTACCAACTAGCCCAAGCCCCAACTTTAGCTCAACTATAAAAAAAAGTAAACCAAAACTTTTTTTTTCTTGATCAGACTTCTGACTCCAAAGACATGAAAGCTTTCATCTCTTGCAGTCCCATGTAGTTAGTCAGCAGGGAAAGTTTGCGGGACACCGGAGTGGCAGCCGAAATGCATCGCTGTGCTTTCTGACAATGCACCAATTGCTATCAAAACCCATGCTTTGCACAGACTCGTCCCTGTGCTCGGCAGTCATGCATGTTTGCTCACTTCCGTCCAACGCACTCCCGTTACCAGAGACTGGCAAAAGGGGGGATGATACTGTTTTTGATCTCCCAAACAGCAGCAAAACCCAAAGGCAGCAGTCATAAAAAGAACAAAATAATCAACCTTCTTTTCTCGATGTGAACTCTATACTACATCTCAAAAGTTGTGTGCAGCAGAGGCGAAGGCACGAGCGCGTTGCTTTCAAACATGCCCTTCTTGCACGAGCTCTCGTGCAAACAAAGCATCCTGCAAACCTGCACCCTTGCACCCATGTCTTTGTTGCACACAGCTTGTGAGATGGAGTATAGGTAAAATTTCCTGTGAAGGCAAACAAAGCCTTACCTAACATGACAAGTTAGATAATTTGTGTTTTATTGCATATTGCTGACCACTGGACAGCTTAGGTTACAATAAAAAGATAAGCTACAGTCTTTGCTGTCAAACATTGAAAATAGGTTTGCACTTCTCACAAATACCAGGCCATGGTAATATAAAAGAAAAAAAAATTGTTCAGCTACAGTCGAGCCTGGAGCGAAACTTATCGGGATAGTGATTGACTCGGCGAAAAGTGGCATGCAGGCATTGTCTCCATTGCGGTGGCTGAGGCAGATGCTTGGCATAGCTGCTGACAAAGCAGCTCCTCGCGCCTTTTTCGGTATATCGGGAGCTTGTCGAATGGAAGCGAGCGAACATATATAACTTTAAGAACTAAAGGATGTGCATGTGCAAGCAATGGGTCTGAATAGCTGGCCTGCGTCGTCAGATGGCGCAGCGATGTATTTCAGATGGCTCTTCTACGTTCCGCAAACTTTTGCTGTCGACTTTATATGCTTATACTTCGTCTCACTAGTTGTGTGCACCACAGGCGAAGGTAACGCCGGGCGAGGGGAGAAAGAGAAAGCACTAGGAATCCTGAAGAGGAGACGAGAGACCTTTTCTTTTCTCCAAGGTTCTTAGTGCTCTCCCATTCTCGTCTCGCCCTCCGTTATCTTCCTCTCCCATCCTGCCTTCTTAGTGATCCCCTGATTTTCTTTCTCTGTCTGCAAAAGAAGTTTCTCTGCATTGCATATCTGCAAAACAAATGGAGTGAATGTATGGACTCGTAAGAGTCTTCCTAATGAATTACTCTGAATTGAGTGGTGCCGCACGGAGTTTCTGAATTTTTCCACCTGCAGTAGTGATGCTGTGTAACCCATGCACTTGTCAACTCGTTCACCTCAAATTGCAAGTGCAAAAATACGGTTGTGCAACCCTTCAAATCTTTTCGGCACTTGATACTTTAGTCCCATGTTGTGGATAAAAAAAAAATAAAACGCAAAAAAAAAAAAAAAAAAACTTGCTTGCTGTCTAATGCTTTTAAAAACACTAGGCACTCGAGATAATGAGCCTTTGGTGTCAGGTGTCAGCCATTTTTATAGAACTGTTTCGTCACAGTCATGGAAAAGCCTACCGAAAGGGGGCGGAAGCACGCCTGTAATCTCAGCGCGTTGTGGTATTCTTCCGTAGTTGTGTTTGGTCACCAAGGCAACCAAGCGTCAGGTGAGTAGATGAACGCCTGAGCATGTTACTTGGTTGCCAAAGCGGCGACAACCAAACCAGGCTGCGGAAGGGAACCGCAATGGGCTCAGGTCACAGGTGTGCTTCCGTTGCAATTCGGTTGGCTTTTGTATGGGCGGTACGTTAACAAACAAACCTCTATTTCTACATGTTAGTATTATCAGTAACGATGAGTCTTGAAAATGCACCATCATATAAATGATAACAAACTCTAGATTCAAAATTGACAAATTGAAGGCCACTTCTTTCTTTAAGACAGGCAGCTTTAGAGTCCTTCACCGGAATCTGGGCTTGATCAACACCCCATGGACTTAAGTGCAGTCAACTTTGATAGCGCAGGAGCATCTTTCATATTAAATGTTGTCCAACTCTCTAATTTAATCCAAACACCTCGATCCTACAGATAATGTTAGATGAAACAGAATGTGCAGTGTGTCTACTGAGATTTGCTAGGCATGCAGCAGATTTTAGGAGCTTTTAATCACTTAAGTGACACAGTGTACATAATATGTCATGAGGCTTTACCCTTAGGATCCAGGTACAGTCAACGTTTTCGGCTCAGGCGATTAAGGCCAGTTTTCATGTTACGCGCAGTGCTGCACAGTTGTGAACTGATATTAGAAGCGAGGAAATTTGTGCTCTGTATTAGGCACTCCAACCCACTCAAGGAGCAGCTTAGAATGCTGGACATGAGACACAGAAGGGCCGGTGACTCGCAATCTTAAGAACGCTGAGGCAGCGCAGCACTGTGTGTGTGAAAAGCCCATGGCATGCCCACCCTCACGGTCTGCATGTCATGAGCTTTATAAAGCCGCATGCCCTAGAGCTGCGGGGGCAGATCGACAGCAGAAAGGAGACCAGCATTGTGGGCAAATAGCGGTACAAATTGGCAATGCCGGCAAATTCCCATTCAATCACTATGCGAAACAACTAGCTGTGTAACATACGTATTGCAACATATATGACAACCATGTAACTTGACATTGTGCTAACGTAAGGTGACACAGGATCATATGTGATCAAGTATCTGCGTAAGGTAATGTGATTACATTACATGTCCACGGGAAGTGAAGTAATCAAGTGACTATACATGATCATGTGACCTTTTTTACCTGCCCATTGCCCGCTATAGGCTATGTATGCTTTCAATTCCTTGGCAAATGGGCAAATATGATGGTCGAACGTAACATTTTTTTTATGCAAACACGGGTATATTCACATTATGTGTTAAGAGTTTTAATGTGAAAGAGGCTGCAATGGTTTTCAATTTAATCAAAAGCCATTTATCTCGTTAATTATTCTTCGAATATGACGAATATTGTTACTGTTTGAGGATCACGAATTTCACTATTTAAAGTACAGATTAGCCAATAAGACGCGTTAAAAACAGACTTTAAACAACTACCCTTCGCAGGCCGGTGAACGGGAAAATAGGGGAACAGAGTGCAGAGTGACGTCACGAAAGGGGCACCAGGGCGCTTTGCCTCACCGAACTGCATTGTTAAGGACTTGAACGAGTATGGGACCATGTCGAGGGTCCTCGCGACACATTCTAATCGAGGGTTCATTGTGGCTTTGTCCTCAATACCCGAGAGAATGCAAGACAAATCACACAGATCTCTTCAAGAACAGCAGCGCAGCCAAATTATGACGTCATCAACACGTTTGGTGTCAGCATCGGTTCGGTATTTTTGGCTTTTTCTCGTGTTTAGGATTATGGGATAAACGGTTGTGATATTTGGACTCTCCAGGAAAACCTAAACACGAATTCGTCATTCACGTATTTCTTTCCTAAAGCTTTGCAGCTTCCCTTAAAAGGACAACTCCGTTCAATTCATAAAATTTTGGGCTTATGTACGATTCGACTTTAAAAAGCACTAATATACAGCCCCACATACATTGTTTATCAAAACGTGACATATTTGTGTTACTAATCTTTCTTTAAACTTAGCAGATACCAAAACCGGAACTTTGGCTGCAACAGGCAACATTGGTCTTGTGTTGTCAGAGCCACGGCAAACCTTTCGGTATGAATGATCACATGATTCTCCACGGGATCATGTAAAAGTGCGCTCTTCCATCTTCAGCGCCGATCAAGGCTATGCATGCGCACTCTTCTACTTCGCAGCTCATGACAGCATCTGTTGACTTCTCCTAGAGAAGGAAACAAGCACAAAAAGGGGCTTGCCTTTGACTTAGTGGCTCAATGTTGGCTGTGCGAACACCGTAGTATTAATAACTTGGCTGTTGAATGCGCTTCACGTTTCCTGCTAGAGATAGTAGATTTCAGCGACTTGGCTCTTTGCAAAGTTTTTCGGCCCACTTAAAAATATATAATAGAATTAGATTGTGATATGTGACGCGTCGTCTTCCTAGATGATACGGAAGAAGACTGCATAGTTTTCTGATTATCAAATGAAGTGGAGTTGCCCTTTAAAGCAATATGTCAAGCCGAGGGTTTCTTTCTCTGGCACCTAATGTTTTAGCAAGCCTTATACGAATAATAAGTGTTCTTTGCGATTCTGAGTCTGGTTTTTTAACCACAACATGGAACTAAGATGTGCCATCTTTTCATCTTGTAGAGTGTAATTTGCTCAGCTTTATGCTGTGATTTTCTAAAGAAATGCAACAGACATTAGAGGAATGTTTACATCATGTCACCATTCTGTGCACTCCTATAGCCTTGTGGTCGACGGCATCTCAGTGTGCACACGGAAGTGCCAGATTGTATTTCTCCTTGTCATTCTCTCTCTTTCTTCTATGGTCAGTTCTTGTGTTTTTGATATTGTGTTTATATACTACCGATAGTCATTGTGCTTTATTTCACGCCTGTGCACTCGATTGAGCAAACATGCATGTGAATGTAGGCAGCTCCAAAGGCATGCATTCTCGGGATGCTTTTTGCCGTAACGTGTTAAACGCATTTGCACGGAATACCAGTGAACTGAACTTGAAGATAAATGATGTGCGAAAGATTTCAATTAAGGATGACCTCATGCGCAAGGCAGGTAAGGTTATGTGCTAGCCGTACAGACCAGCAGCCGTTTTCATTTGAGATGTAATCTGTGAACAAGAAATGCTAACGGTCAATCACGTTCGCATGGCTATTGCAGGGGAACATTTCGCTCTGCTGAGCGAAATAAATATTGCTGCATACTGGACATATCCAACTATTCTTTTTATCCTACAATAAGTGTTTAACTGCTTGTGTATTTTTCCCATGAAGGGCAGTAGCGATTATGCAAACAGTGGAATTGAAGCCCAAGATGTTATGCTCAGATTTTATAATGTGCTAACAACAGTTTCCAAAAAGTGTGCACTGCGAAATTTAGGCATCATACTATAGCTTCAATTGCTTATCCCGGACATATTAAAGTAATCAAATAAACTTATGATAGAAGACAGTAGCCAACATGTTTTGGAGTAATTAGATTATTCTTCGAATCATTTTCTGGGATTTCAAGGTTGTCAAGCTCTTGAACTTTGCATGTTTGATAATTTGTAAATTTTGAAACTACTTTCTTGGATCTTTGAACCTCAAATTTGAAAAAAAAGTTAGCTCGACTTGGCTCACAGAACACAAAACTAAGTGGCAGGTTTGTTTTTTTATCATATGCTTTCAAATCTAAGTAAGTCGAAGGTTATGTTGAAAGAACAGCGCAAAAACGACAAGGAAGGATAGACAAGGGAGACAGGATAGAGCACTGAACTAACAACTGACGTTTAATGAAAAGGAGAAAGAGGAAAAAGAACCTAAGAATGCTTTTAAACATGCATAATGAAAACCCGCAAAAACATATGCTATAGCTTGAGTTGCCTGAAAATGAATTGCTAAAAATAATAAGCTTTAAGCTGCTCGCTTAAACGACCTTTTGAAAACGATTGAGTCCTGGGATGACGTGCATAGAAACTCCGGTATAAAAAGAAAAAGAAAAAAGAAAGAGGAAGTTTACGTTTAAAATATTCACAGATGCTAAGGATCGTTAACTATCGCGACTTAAAAAATAAAGTTCTTTTGGTGACAAGGCCACGGACGGTGCGCTTACGCAGGCATCCCCACTGGACAGAATAACCTGTGCCTCGTAGAGCTCGCAAGTTCGTCGTTCCCCGAAACGTTTCAGGATTTTTGTTTTCCTCAACAAGGCGGAGCACTGGCAGTCCCTGACATGTATGGCAAAGTGGCCTGCTGGCGACAACTTTAGTGACACTGCATGTTCTCTTAGACGATCGTTGACACACCTCAAGTTACACATGAGTTACCGGTGAACAGCGTCCTTCAATTCTTGGATCTACGACTGTCTTTCTTTGAACATCATACTTGTTGGAAGTACGCTCCAAGGTCCAAGAAAGGCCTCCTGCAATACGATTCGGCACATTCGAAGATTATTAAGAGAGGAATTGTAAAAAACTCCATAAATGCGGCGCTAACGAAATGCTGCGTACATTCAGCAGGGGTAAGCTTTTATGATCAAGTGCAGCGTCTTCAAGATTCTGGCTACCCAATTTCCATCTTGTATGACGTCGCCGAGTCCATTATCACCTCACGCGGACGACAGAAGATACAAAGGGACACAAATATCCGACCGGCTGTGCTTCCATACATTCACCGCATTTCCCACAACCTTAAGAAGATTTCATCGAAGTTTAACGTCAAAGTCGTGTTGTCTGCACCGGACAAACTAAAGAAGTTGTGTCCGAATATTAACAACTAGCAGCAGCAACAGGGTGTGTGCGGAGTTCAACATCAACAAAGATACGTCGACTGACAATGTGCAGTCGTATACGAAATACCGTTTACTTGTGGGAAAGTGTATGTGGGTCAGACAGGAAGGTGTGTCAACGATCGTCTAAGAGAACATGCCGTGTCACTAAAGTCGTCGCCAGCAGGCTACTTTGCCATATATGTCAGGGACCGTTAGTTCTCCGCCTTGTTCAGGAAAACAAAAATCCTGAAACGTTTCGGGGAATGACGAACTCGCAAGCTCTACGAGGCACAGGTTATTCTGTCCAGTGGGGATGCCTGCGTAAGCGCGCCGTCCGTGGCCTTGTCACCAAAAGAACTTTATTTTTTAAGTCGCGATAGTTAACGATCCTTAGCATCTGTGAATATTTTAAACGTAAACTTCCTCTTTCTTTTTTCTTTTTCTTTTTTATACCGGAGTTTCTATGCACGTCATCCCAGGACTCAATCGTTTTCAAAAGGTCGTTTAAGCGAGCAGCC